>CM077148.1:145375983-145430983 GCA_039583875.1 Platanthera guangdongensis | reverse complement strand
CCACGATTCTACCAAAAACACATATTTTGACCCGACACGGCCTCGAACACGGCCGTGTGCCAGGCCGTGTGCCTCAAGCGGTGGTCAACTGACTTATCCAAACCAGTGACACACCCATGGGACACGCCCGTGTCATGGGCCGTGTCACCAACACGCCTTCAGACACGCCCGTGTCTGTGGCCGTGTACCTGGGAAAAAAAAATCCCAAATCATCCCGAGACTTCACACGGCCTGTGACACGCCCGTGTCCCAGGCCGTGTGCCCAGACACGACACAAAGACACGCCCTGTCAAAATCCTTCGGCAGGCTGAGTTCGTCACCTGATTTGACACGCCCTGTGACACGCCCGTGTCACAGGCCGTGTTCAACACTCGACACTCACTTCTCGACACTCAACGATCGTCGAGAAAAAATCGTCGAGCATGCGACACGGCCTTGGACACGCCCGTGTCCTGGGCCGTGTGCCTCCCTCTCGATGCATCGTCGAGAGAAAAATCGTCGAGACAAAGCCCAATCGTCGACATAACCTCGACACGCCCTGCGACACGCCCGTGTCGCAGGCCGTGTCAACTGACACGCCCTGGGACACGCCCGTGTCTCAGGCCGTGTCACCCAAGAATGCCTGTTTCCGAACTTTGGGCTGTTATACGTATTTTGAACAGTAAAGATACACAGAAAAAGACGAAGCCGAGCCGCCGACCTTGACCTAAATCGCGATACCTGCTCCGTCGCCGTCGCCGCTCGTGCTAGTCGATCGCCGGCAGTTTGATCGTGATTCTTCTAGATCTTCCGGCGACAGAAGCTCAGCCAAGCACAACGTCTCACGCATCTAACCAGAGATCCCTTGTCTCTTGATTCGTTGATCGGGAAAACCTTCCCCTTCCGAATCGATTGAGATGATCGATCCTAGTATGACCATTGGTAGACCTTGCTAGCTTTGCTACGAAGTTTGAATCTCCAAAGTACAGCAGCCACATACCGGTGTCGCCGCCGATTCCGAGAACCGAGCTGCCGCCCTTCTTGCCGCCGCCGGTTTCGGGGAGATTCTCTCCAAGTCAGATCTAGGGTTGTGGACTCTTTGTTGACTTCAAGAACACGTCATCGAACGAAGAGGGACACCTTTGTCTTCAAAAGTTGTTTGTATTTCTTGTATATTCTATTTTCATTCTTGTTGTAAAGGAACGTTGGTTCCTAGTTGTAAGGGTTGGGTGCAACCCGTGTTGTGGGAGTGTTGTCTCCTACGTGTGGAAGGGTTCCTTCCGATAGTGCAAGGATTGGATTTCAATCCTGTTGGTGAAGTGACCGAGTCGTCCCTTGTTGGGAGATAGGTCGAAGGGGGAAAGTGGATGTACCCAAATCGGGGAACCACTATAAATTGCTTGTGTACTTTCTTTGCTGTGCTGTTTTGTTTTCGTGTGCAGGTACAATCTTAATTCCGCAAAAACGCTGCACGTCACCTATTCCCCCCCCCATAGGTGAAGGTAGTTGACACTAGGTGGACTTTCAGACCTGATATCCAAGTTCGTTGACTTGAGATCAGCTAACTACTTTCTGCGAAAAGCTTCCCAATTCTGTGGTCCAAGTTCGTCGAGATGATAACTTGTATTTGTCGACCTGAGTTCAGAAGAAGTATTATGGACATAATGTGTTGAAGTTGAACTGCCAGAGTTCGTCGACCTGAGCTCAAATATCATCGAGCTCAACTCAGAGAATTTACTTGAGTTTGTCGAGCGGAGCACGACTATCGTCAAGCTGAGTTCGACGAACGTCGAACTCACTTTCTGAACTTGATTTTCTTCTAAGTCTTGAGTCTTCTGCTATCTTCTGATGGCTGTCCATATAAGGTTGAATCTAAGGACTTAGCCTAAATTCTAGGACACAGACATGACCCTGGCTATACATGGCGGGTCAATCATCCTAGTTAGTAAACCTAGCCCAAATCCAACTAGGGATCCAATAATCTCCCCCTATTGGGTGAGGCCACTAATACAAATGAGATGAAAACATTCACAAAGCAGAAAAATATATCTGACAGAAAAATTGAAACATTCAGCAGATATTTACACAGTAGCTTTGTGACAGTATGTTGGAACACCCTATTACTGATTTGGGCAAGGATCACTATGTCTCTTAGGAAACCTGTTTTGACCTCGTTGTATAGATCTAAAGGTCAATTAGACTTAAGTCTAAGGGTTAGTAGTTAGGTTTGGAAGCTGCCCTCAAGACCAGGTTTTTCAGTTTTGGAGAAGTCATTTCGTCGAGCTCAGTACGACGAATCGTCAAACTCCATTCGACGATCGTTGAGCTCACTTCGACGAATCGTCGAACTCCATTCGACGATCTCTGAGCTCAACTTCAACGAGTCGTCGAACTCCATTCGACGATCTTCGAGCTCAGATCGACGTTCTTGACTCCAGTTTGATTCTCTATCTTTGAGCTCAGTTTGACGACACTTGAGCTCAGATCGACGATCTCTGTTTCTGTCTAAGTCCAGGCTCTGAGCTCAGTTCAACGATAGTGGAGCTCAGTTTGACGTTTTTCTGAAGAGTTAGACGTTTTTCAAGATTCAAATCCAGACAGTTGTGGAATTATTGTCAACATTTAATTCAGAGATCTTGTAGCCGTTTTTAATTAATCTGGAGCAAGTTTCAAGGAATTTTCAAAGGAATGTTTTATTGGACTTTCCTCTAGAAGACAAATGCAGTTAAGGAAGTCATTTATTGACAGGCTAACGACTATCTTGGACAGTGGATCATTTCTATTCAGAAGAAAGGAACAAAAGATATATTCATTCTCTGCAACAATTAGATTATTACAACTTCTGCAACAACTCTTACAACAACAATTACACAAGAGAAAGAGTAAGAGTTGCAGACATTCTCAGTCTCAAGAATTCATACAAGAACACACATCACAAAAGGAGATCAACTAACTGAAATTTTCAGATCTCTCTTGATTCAAGTGTTCAAAGACCATCATCATTCAAGACTCCAGACACCTCACATTTCAGTTGTTGCTGAAATCATCTTTTGCTGGAGATCAAATCATTTGAAGGCCTATCACCCTACTGCAAAGCTTCACTTCCTGAACAACTCAAGATCTCAGGGGGAGCTTTGACAACATCCACTATCTTCTCTCTGATTGTTGACAGAGAAGATCATCTCATCCCTTTCTCTCTCTCTCTCTCTGCTGTAAAGGGTTTTTCAAACTCCCTTCAAAAGTTTGTGATTGGTTTCTGAGACCTTATCAAAACTCAGTGGTGGCAAGACACCTGATCAAAAAGTCTGGTTTGGTTTTTGAGCATCTTATCAAAAGCTCATTGGTGCCCAGGACACCTGATCAACTCATCCTGCAGTGGATTCCTACCTAGGGTGGTAGAAGAGTGGATGTACCCAGGTTGATTGGGGAACCACTATAGCTCCTTGTGTCATCTGGTTGCTTGTCTTTATTTTGTTTCTGGCTGTGGTTTGGGATTGCTTTGTGTTTGCTTTGTGATTGATCTGTGATTGTTCTGTGTTTACATTTACTTTATGTTATTTGCTTCCCTGTTCACTTAGAAATACAACAACAATTGTAAAAAGTGTTTAGCAAGCACCATACTCTACTCACCCCCTCTAGAGTATATCAGATTTAACTTGCACTTTCAATTGTTATCAAAGCGAGGTTGGTTAAAAATACCACATCTTCCAGGTTGGTTACAATACCATACCTTAGTGGTTGTACAGGCTAACACCTGAACCCAAAGATCCCTCCAGTTAGATCTGCTTGTTTTGATTTTGTTATTAGAATTATTTCTTCACAAATCATGGCCCAAAACAAAGATTATGCTAGCACCAGACCTCCAGTGTACAATCTATCTAAGTTTGCACTTTGGAAGGCAAGGATTAGACTATACATGAACTCTATTGATGAGGACATTTTCAATTCTATTTTGACAGTGTGTCCAAGACCTCCAGAGAACACAAGTACAAGTGCTGTTCCACCTCCATCAGGAATAGATGCAGAGATAAAGAAATGGAAAGTTGCAGACGCAAAAGCTATGAACATTCTCGCCCAGACTATGTCTGATGAGATATTCCAAAAAGTAGCCGAATGCAACTCAGCAAAGGACATCTGGGACAAGCTATCTGAAATAGTCTCAGGATCAGCTGATAAGAGAAAAGACAGAAGATCTCACCTCATAACCCAATATGAGAACTTCAAAAAAGGAGAAGCTGAGTCAGTAACAGACATGTATAATAGACTCAGTCTTATAGTCAATGAACTGAAAACTTTGGATAAAGAGATCTCATTGACTGAGCTAAATGATAAAATCCTAATATGCTTCCCAAGTGCTTGGGACTCAAGGATCTGGCCAATCAAGGATGCTAAAAGTCTAAATGAGATAACAACAGAAGCTCTCTTGGGCAAGCTCAAGTCTTATGAGCTGCTCATTAAGAATAGAGAAGAAGAGCAGAAGGCTGCCTCACCAGCCACAAGAAAGGAGAAATCAATAGCTTTCAAAGCCACTGAAGATCAGCCTGAAGATAAAATCCCAGGCAATGATGAGCTGCTTAGTCTACTGGCCAAGAGATTTTACAAAATGGTCAGAAAGGACTTCAGGAAAAGATCATACAAGGAGCATGACAAGACAAGGTATGATAAATCAAATAACAAAGAGATTATCTGTTTTGGTTGTAGGAAACCAGGGCACATTGTGCCTGACTGTCCAGAGAATAAAAATAAGGACAGAAATGACAAGAAAGAAAGAAGAAAAGACAAGGACTTCAAGACGAATAGCAATGACAAACCCTCTTCCAGCAAGAACAAACACACAATGAAGGGATTTGTTGCTGAAACTTGGAGTGAGATAGAAGAAGAATCTGAAACTTCTTCCAGCTTAAGTGATGATGAAGATGATGCTGAAGAGAAGGAATTCTGCATGATGGCTATCAATGTCTCACAACACAATTCTGATGCAGAAGAGTCTGAATCTGAATCAGAGACTCAACCTGAAGAAGACCAGGTAATAGACTCATTTGATTTCAACTCTGAGGACTTTAAGTATGAGTTTAAAGTACTATGTTTAGACTTATTAAAATCTGAGAAGGAAATCATCTCTCTCAGAAATCAATTGTCTGAACACAGTACCTTAAAATCAGATTACCTCAAACTCTCTAGGGAATTGGAGTGCTGTAGGGAGCAGATAGCTTCACTGAAAAGTGAGCTATCAGAGGCCAAAAAGCTTGAAGAATCCCTTAATGGGAGAAGCATCAAGCTAATGGACATCATAAGCACAGTGAACTCTAGATTCAATAGTACACTGGGCTTGGGTGCTTCATCCAGCCAACCTATAGTACTAACAACCCCAATTAAGTTTATCTCTGATAAAGGGAAGGGAGTTGTAGAGGTAGCTAGGAAAAATTCTGACTTACCCAAGAAAACAAGATTTCAACAGAAATCGTCGAATGGAGCTAGACGATCGTCGAACGGAGATCAACGATCTCAGGCAAAATCGTCGAACTCAGGTCGACGATCTCTAAACCCTGAACTCTGCCACAGTCGATCATCGAACGGAGCTCAACGATCTGACCCAAGATTGTCGAACTCAGATCAGCGATCATCGAGCAGAGATCAGAGCTTTGAAAACTTTTTCAAAGGTAAATCAAAATCCAAACCTAGGGTTCCTTCATCCCAAAGATTTAACCCTTATACTGAATGGATAATATCTCCAAGGAGATATCATCCTGAAGGTTATAAGGGTCAACCAGGGATGTCATTTATTTCTGAATTTAAAGGTTATCAACCTAGGCCCAAGGTAAACTGGGTCAAAAACAAGTAAATTGTTTTATGTGCAGGTGAAGACCTATCCAGCATCAAACCAGCAATGGTATTTGGATAGTGGGTACTCCAAGAACATGACAAGAAGCAAGGACAACTTCACATCCTTCAAAGCCAAGCTTGGACCCAAAGTCATATTTGATGATTCAAACTTTGGACTAACAAAAGGATATGGTGCAGTCCAAATTGGCACAGTCACATTCAAGAAAGTAGCCTATGCGGAAGGACTGAAGCACAACTTGATCAGCATCAGTCAACTATATGATGAAGGCTACCAAATGACTTTCAGCAAATCCTTATGCAAGATCAAATCAGAGGACAACACAACTATGTTGACAGGTAAAAGGAAAGGTAACATCTATCTTGTAGACTTTCTTTCAACAGAAGTAGATATTTGCCTGTTTAATTCTATTTGTAGACCTAATGAGTTATGGCATAAGAGACTAGGGCATATAAACCTTAGAACCATTGCTAGGGTATTCAAGGACAACCTTGTTAGAGTACTACCTTCTGGCCCCTACAAGAAGGAAGGACTCTGCAGGACTTGTCAATTAGGCAAGCAAACCAAAAATAGTTTCAAGTCACTTAATAAGAGTGATTAACCTAGGATTTTGTATCTGTTACACATGGATATTTTTGGACCCATTACAGTACAAAGCTTAGGAGGGAAATCTTATACTTTAGTAGTTGTAGATGACTTCTCTAGATTCACATGGGTGTTCTTTCTGAGGAAGAAGTCTGATAACTTGAAGTGTTTGACAGAGTTTCTCAAATGCATACAGACTGAGTTCAATACTCACATTACCCTGATTAGAAGTGATCATGGGACAGAGTTTGATTCTCTTCTTATGCAAGAGTTCTGTTAGAGTGAAGGGATCAGGCACACTTTCTCAGCTCCTAGAGCTCCTCAACAAAATGGGGTAGCTGAAAGGAAAAATAGAACCCTTATTGAATCTGCCACTACATTGTTGTCAGATGCTCACCTTCCTCTATTCTTTTGGGCAGAGGCAGTGAACACCTCCAACTATGTGTTAAATAGAAGTTTAATACATAAACTGAAGGGCAAGACTCCCTATGAATTACTCAAAGGGAAGAAACCTAAAGTAGATTATTTTAGAATTTTTAGTTGTATCTGTTATATTCACAATAATGACAAGAAATATTTAGCAAAATTTCAAGCTAAAGCTGATGAAGGAGTGTTTCTGTAATACTCCATGATCAGTAAGGCTTATAGGGTATATAATAAATCAACCCTTAAAATTGAAGAATCTGTTCATATATCTTTTGATGAATCCAACATGTCTTTCAAGGAGAAGAATACTTCTACCATAGAACCTTTGCAGGCACACTCTCTTGTTGAAGACTTGGACAGGTTACAAATCATTCAAAAAGAGGAAAGCAGTGAAGATGAAGAAGACATTCAACATCTTGAAGAGAAACTTCTTGAAGAGCCAGTTGTTGTACCACAAGAGGAAACAACAACACAGGTTGGTGAACAATCAACACCCCCTGTTAATTTAGTAACATCAAGAGACCATCCAATTTCCCAAGTGATTGGAGACATCTCAACTGGTGTGCAAACCAGAAATCAGGTCAACCAAAACCTGATGCACACTTGCTTTCTTTCTCAAATTGAACCTCAATCCATTCAAGATGCAGAGCAAGATCCACACTGGATCATTGCAATGCAAGAAGAGTTGCATCAATTTGAAAGGAACAAAGTTTGGGAACTAGTACCAAGGCCAAAGGATCACTCCATTGTTGGAACAAAGTGGGTGTTCAGAAAAAAGTTGGATGATCAAGGAGTCATTGTAAGGAACAAGGCAAGGCTAGTTGCTCAAGGGTACTCTCAAGAAGAAGGAATAGATTATGACCAGACTTTTGCACCAGTTGCAAGGTTAGAGGCTATATAAATCTTCTTAGCATATGCAACACACAAAGGTTTCAAAGTATACCAGATGGATGTAAAGAGTGCTTTTCTCAATGGAGATATCAAAGAAGAAGTCTATGTCAGACAACCTCCAGGTTTTATCTCTTCAACTCATCCTGATTATGTTTTCAAGTTGCATAAAGCATTATATGGTCCAAAGCAAGCTCCTAGAGCATGGTATGAGACCCTAGCATGCTTTCTTCTGAAAAATGAGTTTATAAGGGGTAGAGTAGACCAAACTCTTTTTATTAGAACCCATAAGTCCCATACCCTACTAGTACAAATCTATGTAGATGATATTATATTTGGTTCTACTGACTCAAATTTGTGTAGAAGGTTCTCCAACTTAATGCATTCTAAATTTGAAATAAGTAGCATGGGTGAGTTATCCTTCTTTCTATGATTGCAAATCAAACAACATGCTGAAGGCATATTTATTTCTCAAACCAAGTATGGGTTAAGAAATTTGGTATGTCTGAAGCATCATGTATGAAAACACCTATGCCTACTAATGCTGTATTAGATGCTGATGAACATAGGAAACCTGTTAATCAGACAACATATAGAGCAATGGTTGGCTATTTATTGTACCTTACAGCTAGTAGACCTGACATAATGTTTGCTACATGCATATGTGCTAGATTCCAAGTGAGCCCTAGAGAGTCACACCTAACCTTAGTAAAAAGGATTCTCAGGTATGTAAAAAGTTATCCAAATCTAGGTCTCTGGTATCCAAAAGATTCAGCATTTGACTTAACTGGATTTTCTGATGCTGATTATGCTGGATGCAGAATAGACAGAAAAGCACCAGTGGAACTTGTCAGTTTCTTGGTGACAGACTTGTCTCCTGGTTTTGCAAGAAACAAACATCTGTGTCAACTTCAACTGCTGAAGCTGAGTATATGGCTGTAGGTAGTTGTTGTTCACAAATCTTGTGGATTCAAAACCAACTCCTAGACTATGGCTACAACTTAGAGAAGTCAACAATATTCTGTGATAATACTTGTGCTATTTCCATAGCACAAAATTCAGTCCTCCATAGTAGGACAAAATATATAGAAATTAGGCATCACTTTCCAAGGGATAATGTTGAGAAAAATAAAATTAAAATTCAATATATCCCAACTGATTTGCAAAGGGGAGATATTTTCACCAAACCCTTGGATGAAAAGAAACACACTTTCTTCCTGAATCAGTTAGGAATGTTAGATGGAGGAAGTTTAAAATAAGATCCAAGATTTTCAAAAATCTAAAAATGACCAAGACTAGGCAAACATCTTAATTTTTCTAGTGTATAGTGTGTTTCTGATATTTGAACTGCGCTCGACGATTTTCCCCCAAATCGTCGAATGGAGATCGACGCTTTCCGAAATCATCGACCAGAGTTCAGTGCCTCTCAGATAGTGCTAAACTATCTTTCTCAGGTCAGCGATCGTCGTGCGGAGCTCGACGATTTTGTTTTCTGAACTATCGTCGAACAAAGCTCGACGCTCTCCAATATCGTCGAACGGAGATCGACGCTATTGATGACCTTTCAGTTTCCTTTAGAAGCCCAGATCGTCGAACAAAGTTCAACGATCTTTCCTTTTCTACGTCGAACCCTAATATAAAATTCATTTTCGGCCGTCGTTCTCCCTTTGCGCTTTCATTCTCTCTGCAAATTTTCTCTTTCCCTCCAAACTTCTCTACACTTGGTCGTTTGTTTGTTCATTTTTGCAGGAATCAATGACCGTCTTAGTTGCAATCCTGGCCGCAATGAAATTTGATGCAGGATTTGATATCGACATGGACTCTTTCAATAACAGCGATCAAATTTTCAAAGATATTCTGGAACTTTTCAAGGAACAAAAGCTAGTTACCATAATGTCTACCAGGATCAAATTAGCTGCAGATGAGATCAAAGAATGGGTGTATACTTCCCATAACCTGGATCAGAATACAGTGATTGGAACAATCTCAGGAACCCAGGTATCCCTAACACCTGCTGCCTTGACAGAGGTTTTTGAATTGAATTCTGGAGAAGAATCCGCTGAAATTTCTGGAGAAGAGTTTTCCAATTTGCTTGAAAGAATGGGACATTCAGATGCAAACCCTAGCAAACTGCTGAAGAAAAATCTATCTGTTGAGTACAGATTTCTGGCTGATGTTGTTGGGAAGGTATTGTTGGACAAACACTCAGCTCATGATACCATATCAAGGTATTAGCTCTGCTTGATGGGTGCTCTTGTGGACAAGAAAAAATTGAACTGGGGAGAAGTCTTCTTTGACTTGATCAAGAAGAAAATCAACAAAAACTTTATTAATTTTGAGAGAATCTTAGGGCTGTTTCTTCAGAACAGATGCCCTGCCCTGCTTGTTTCAAATGGAATGCACATCAATGCCTCCAAGAGGCTCACCTGTGCCCTATTTGGAAAATGGGACAGGCAAATTGTCAAGCCCAGCAGGCCTTCTGGCATTTCTACTTCAGGCACAAGGACTGTTTCAGTCTCTTCCCCTCAAGTTTCTGCCCCTGCAGAAGACTTGCCTTCTTCATCTTCTCATCCTCCACCTCTTGTTTCATCTACACCAGTCACATCCACCATTATAATTTCTTCCACAATCACCATTTCCACCCCATCTCCAACTTCAATCCATTCTCCAACTCCTCCACTCACTGAAGAAATCTTCCATCCTCTACATCAATACCCCCATCTGGATATTAACTCATCCTCTCATATTCTCTCTTTCAATCTTATCGATGATTCCTTCATGGATGACTCTCCTTCATCCCCTTCTGAGCCACCATCCTCCTCCACCTCATATCAATAACTACTTCAGGATATCATTGCACATCCATCCTTCATACCATCTATTTCCATTCCATTATCTTCTATTTCCACTATTCCCATCTCTCAACCTTCATTTCCACCATCCACCTGTTCTCCTCCAACATCTCATGCTGCTCCACCTTCAATCCCTACCTCTGCTCAAGTCCCTCTTGAGCATGTAGATCTTCCAGCTCTTATAGACAGGCTCTATGAGCTGATAGCTCCAAGGCTATCACTCTTGCTGGAGACCTCTTTGGCTCCACTTATAAAATCAGTTGAAGAACTGTCTACTAGGTTCTCCTCTCTCCTTCCTCCTCAGGCAATCCCTTCATCTTGGTGCCTTGATCCAGTCCTGACTGAATCTAGGCAGGGGGAGATGCCTCATGAAGCTAATAGATTGCCTACTGCTGTATCTTCAGTCCAAGTCCAAGCTTCAATACCTCCAGTTGCAGTTATCACAGTGGACCTCAGGTCACTGTTATCAGATTTTGATTCTATGTATTTCAGCTGTCTTCCAGAGCACACTATAGTCCAGCAATCTGAGGATCTCTCTAAGGCCATTGTGCCCATTCCCAGCTGTGACACCAGTATAATAAATTCTTTTGTAAATTCCCTCTATGCTGCTGCTCCTTCTGTTTCTGTTGAAAGTACTGCTGCTGCTCCTACTGCAAATGTTGTTATTGCTGATAGTTTTGATGTTGTTGCTGTTTTAGTATTTGAGGACATGCATATGACAGAGGCATTTATTTTTGAGCCTGCTGTTACTGCTGATGTTGTTACTGCTGCTGCAAGTGTTGTATCTGTCTCTGCTGTTATAACTTCTTCTGCCAGTATTGCTTCTACTCCTCTTCCTGTTATTGCTGCTGCTACTGTTGCTGTCTCTGCTGTTACTTCTGCTCAATCTCAACAATAGTTAGATTATCTCAAAAGGATTGATGCATTATATGATAATCAAAGCTCAGAAAGTGATCAGTATAGGACTGACTCAGATGACTCCTCTGCTACAATTGCAAGGAAAAGAAAAGCCAGAAGCAAAGCAATGAAGAGAGTCCCCCCCAGCAAAAGTGAAAGACACAAATGTTATTCCTTACTACATTCTGCATGATTGCCCTATCACAGAACATTGGATGCAATACTCCAAAAATCAACTAAAAGCTATGAAGAAGAAGATAAAGTATGATAAAGGATCATCCCAGTTCAATCATCCTCCTCCTCCTCCTCCTTCACCAGGTGCAGGTGCAAGTGGAAGTTATGCATCTCAACCTTCTGCCAGAAGCCAAAGCTCTTATCAACCTCAAGGAAGATCCCAATACAGAGGAAGTCAATCTAGAGGCTATCAGTCAAGAAGAGGAAATTACAGAGGAAATCAAAGAGAATTCCAAGTATATTCAAAAGGACATTCCAGGCAACATACTTACCAAAGGGAAGGACAAGGTCCATCTGACATAACTTCTGGTCCCTTTCCTTACAAGCTGAAAGATTTAGTCTCCTCCAGAGCTCCTCCAGATAATCCCTCAAATAGATATGAGCGTCCTGTTCCATTTGAAGATCCAGAGAATAATCCAACTTCATGGACAACTAGGATGAAAGAATTGGCTGCTTTAGATCAAATCAAGAAAGCCAGAGAACAATGAAAAGATACTTCAAATATAACTACTTTATCAGATCAAAGGAAGAAGGAACTTGAAAGATACTACTCCAGTAAATTCTTTGATTCAGAAAGCAACATGAAGCTACACCCTGAAGCTGTAGTGCCCAGGCCAAAGCAACAAACCTCTCTAGGTGCAGCTGATGGCAGGAGATCTAAGAAAGAAGCTCTCAATCCAAACAGAGAAATAGTCCTTATAAAGAGCAAAGAGAAAGAGTAATTCTGTAAGGTGACAATATATTCTGTTTTCTGAACTATCTGAGATAATATCTGTGATTCTGCAATGTTTTGTTTGTTGCATTTCTGTTTTGTATGCTTTAATTTTCCAATATCTGTAAATAGTAATCCTAACCCAAATAAGGGGAGATTATTGGAACACCCTATTACTGATTTGGGCAAGGATCACTATGTCTCTTAGGAAACCTATTTTGACCTCTTTGTATAGATCTAAAGGTCAATTAGAATTGAGTCTAAGGGTTAGTAGTTAGGTTTGGAAGCTGCCCTCAAGACCAGATTTTTCAGTTTTGGAGAAGTCATTTCGTTGAGCTCGATACGATGAATTGTCGAACTCCATTCGACGATCGTTGAGCTCACTTCGACGAATCGTCAAACTCCATTCTACGATCTCTGAGCTCAACTTCAACGAGTCGTCGAACTCCATTCGACAATCTTCGAGCTCAGATCGACGTTCTTGACTCCAGTTTGATTCTCTATCTCTAAGCTCAGTTCGACGACAGTTGAGCTCAAATCGACGATCTCTGTTTCTGTCTAAGTCCGGGCTCTGAGCTCAGTTCAACGATAGTGGAGCTCAGTTCGACGTTTTTCTGAAGAGTTAGACGTTTTTCAAGATTCAAATCCAGACAGTTGTGGAATTATTGTCAGCATTTAATTCAGAGATCTTGTAGCTGTTTTTAATTAATCTGGAGCAAGTTTCAAGGAATTTTCAAAGGAATGTTTTATTGGACTTTCCTCTAGAAGACAAATGCAGTTAAGGAAGTCATTTATTGACAGACTAACGGCTATCTTGGACAGTGGATCATTTCTATTCAGATGAAAGGAATAAAAGATATATTCATTCTCTGCAACAATTAGATTATTACAACTTCTGCAACAACTCTTACAACAACAATTACACAAGAGAAAGAGAAAGAGATGTAGACATTCTCAGTCTCAAGAATTCATACAAGAACACACATCACAAAAGGAGATCAACTAACTGAAATTTTCAGATCTCTCTTGATTCAAGTGTTCAAAGGCCATCATCATTCAAGACTCCAGACACCTCACATTTCAGTTGTTACTGAAATCATCTTTTGCTGGAGATCAAATCATTTGAAAGCCTATCACCCTACTGCAAAGCTTCATTTCCTGAACAACTCAAGATCTCAGGGGGAGCTTTCACAACATCCACTATCTTCTCTCTGACTGTTGACAAAGAAGATCATCTCATCCCTTTCTCTCCCTCTCTCTGCTGTAAAGGGTTTTTCAACCTCCCTTCAAAAGTTTGTAATTGGTTTCTGAGACCTTATCAAAACTCAGTGGTGGCAAGACACCTGATCAAAAAATCTGGTTTGGTTTTTGAGCACCTTATCAAAAGCTCATTGGTGCCCAGGACACCTGATCAACTCATCCTGCAGTGGATTCCTACCTAGGGTGGTAGAAGAGTGAATGTACCCAGGTTGATTGGGGAACCACTATAGCTCCTTGTGTCATCTGGTTGCTTGTCTTTCTTTTGTTTCTGGCTGTAGTTTGGGATTGCTTTGTGTTTGCTTTGTGATTGATCTGTGATTGTTCTGTGTTTACATTTACTTTATGTTATTTGCTTCCATGTTCACTTAGGAATACAACAACAGTTGTAAAAAGTGTTTAGCAAGCACCATACTCTATTCACCCCCTTCTAGAGTATGTCAGATCTAACTTGCACTTTCACAGTATATAAATAAAGAGTTCAAACATACAAAAGCTAAACAAAAATATATCATTTCTTTTTCTTCAGCTTATCATTTTGCTTGTCATCTTTCTTTTGGTCAGAAGGCTGTGTAAACTTGATTTCTCTATTTGGATTTGCTGCTTCTCTCTTAGACATGGTCAAATCAGCAGCTCCAATAATGTTGAGAGAAGTGGCTCTAGGAACAACAGCCTCTGGATGTAGATTCATGTAAGCATCTATATTGAAATATTTATTAGCTTTTTCATACCTTTTTAATTCTTCCTTTCTATATGTAGGCATTGTAGAGTATTGAGATGAATCTTTCCCTTCAGCATTAGCTTTATTTATCATTGATAATCCAACAAGTTCCTGGAACCTGGCCATTCTTGAGGTTGTCTTCAGTTTCTAGATCCACAAATGGTATAGGTGGAGACTCTGGCCTTTTAGCATTTTCAGCTTTATCTATTTCAGGAGCTTGCTGTTGCTACTGTTGTTGATGTTGTTATTGTCTGCTGGAGGAATTCCTCTGCTGTCTGCTTCCTTGAGATGTTGTGGATCTACCATGATGTCTATGATAGGTTTGAGCAAAGAGGCAGACCTCTGAGAAGTGCTACCTGAAGCACCAGCAGGTGGAGGAGGAGGACCTCTCCAATTTCTTTGAGGAGGGGGAGGAGAGTATCTCCTGCCCTTCTTTCTAGCTTTCTGCTCATTCTTTGAAAGCCACATCCAAGCTGGCATCCCAGGATATATAGTGATTTTTTGTAGAATATAATATGGAGTATCATGCGTGGGATTTGGTTTGGGAACAACAATGGGAGCAACCTTTATTTTCTTTGAGACTTTCTTCTTGGCAGAGGAGCTATCATCAGAATCATCATCCTCATCTTCATCAGCAGAAGACCCTTGAGGATTGTCATATAGATCATTAAGAGCTTTCAGAAGATCTTTTGATATTGGCTTTTCAGCCTGAGGCTGTGCTTGAGATTCTGGAAGAGATGGAGCAACTTCTTGAGCAACTGTTTCAGCAATATTTTTAGAAATTAATAAGTTTTCTTATTCTATATCTGCCATAATTATTTCATCTAAATCAGTAAGAGGACTGTCATCCATCTTGTAAGTAGGAGCTGAGACAGACTCTGGAGAAGAAATATCCTTGGGAGCTGATACTATTTGAATCTCTATAACTGCAAAACTAGCCTTAAGTTGTTTGGCAACTGTGGGGCTTATTGGTGCAGTGTATGGTACAATAGCCAAAGAATGTTGATAAAAAGAGCTGGGTAGAATATCTCTGTGAACAAAATTGAATAACTCTAATAAAGAATTCAAGTTAACTGTGGGATTTATAATACAATCACCAACATTGTTAATTTCAGCTATAACTGACTCATCCATATCTGTATCTGAATCAATTAAATCTATTATATCAGTAGGAGTGACTGTTTCCTCTGAAGAATCTGACATTATTGAATCTGTTTCTGTTTCTACTGCTGCTACTGCCACTGGAACTTATTCATCATGGAGCATCTCCCCCTGACTGGCTACAGGGGTCCTAGAGCCAGTCCCCCAGAAGAAGCGACAGGGGATAGAGCAGCAATTTTGGCATAGAGAGTATTGTTGGAAGCAGTGAGAGGAGCTAGATCATCAACTAGAAGTTTATTAAGGGTGGGAGAGATGAATGCTAGTAGATCTTTAACAATGTCAGAGAAGTTGAGATAGAGGGATTTTGGAGTAGTGGAGGAGTATGGATTGTGATGACCATAATTTGAACAGACAGAGAATGCACTAGACATATCTCTCTCTGTGTGTGTAGTCAGGTACAATATATGGAATGTCAGTTTGGATGAGTAGAGAGAAGGGAATAGAGGGAGTTGCAGTTGTAGAAAGAGGAACTATTATTGTGGGGGAGGAGATGGGTTCCTGATGTGGAGATGGTGGAGGAAACAGTACATTGAAGGTGTGGGAGGAGATAAATGTGTCAGGGTGTGTGGCAGTTAAATGAGGTGGAAGTGGAGATTGAGGTGGAGTGATGTGCTCAGGAGATGGAACTAGAGTTGATGTTGGTGTGGGTTGATGTTGTTGGTGAGTTGGTGAGGTAGGAACTAGAGAGTGAACTAGTGATGGAGTTGGTGTGGGTAGATGAATTTAATGTTGTTGTTGTTGAGGTAGAGGAGGAGAAGGAATGGTGGTTGTGGAAGGAACTTCTTCTGGGGGTGGAGGAGCGGCTGTTATGGCCCTAGTGCTCTCAAAAGGTCTTGAGGAGGATGAAGCCTTGGATGTCTTGGTGATGTTCCTCTCCCATCTACCAAACTGGGCAGAGGTAAGCCTTTTGGAGGCATTGGTAAACACTGGCGTGGAGACCAAATGTTCAGGTGCCTTTTCTTGAAAGACGATTCCCAGAATCCATCCAAAACACACTTCCTTCTTATTGTTTTTCTTTTAAATCAAGTCAAACAGCAGCTTGCCCTAGTTTGCTGCTTTCTTCTCGACCAGAGCACCCATCACCATGAACTGGTGCCTGGTTATGTAGTCATGGGCGGTGTGTTTGTCCAGCAGCACCTTCCCAACTACATCTGCTAAGAACTTATACTCGGCAGATAGGTTTTTCTTTAACAACTTGTTTGGGTTTTCTCCAGAGTGACCCATTTTTATCAACATATTTTCATACTCCTCATTATCCATTTTGATTTATTCATCACCATTCAGTAGACCGAAGACATCGGTTAGTACAGTGGGGGAAAGGGAAACTGAGTTACTAGAAATTGTTCTCGTCATAATGTTTTCCTCTGGTGTTGCAGATGTAAAGACCCATTCTTTTATCTCTGTCATGACAATCTTGATTCTATGGGTCATGAACTGTTTCAGATTTTGATCTTCAAATAACTTCAGAATTTCCACGAAGATTGGGTCAGAATGTTGAAAGGAGTCGAAGTCAATATCAAAACCCATGTCAAATTTCATTGCGGAAGCAGTGCTCGCCGGAATCTCCATGAATTTGCCTGCAACAAAACATAGAGATTAAGTGCAAGAGAACTAAAAGCACAGGACAGAGCTCGAAGAAAACCTAGATTTATGGTTTTCAGAATATGAATCGGCAGACTCCGTTCGATGAAAAATAAAAATTCTTCGATCTGGTGTCGACGAAATATTTTATAGTCAAAAGAATTCATCGATCTCAGTCAGAAGATGTGAAAACATTTCGTCGAGTTCAGTTCGACGAAAATTTTCTGAAGCAAATTCGTCGATCTCCGGTCGATGAAAAGAGCTTCACTTATAGAGAGTTCGTCGATCTCCATTCGAAGAATTTCTCTAGAACTTTTCACAGTTCGTCGATCTCCGTTCGACGAACTTTGAAAAATTCGTCGACCATAGACAAAAATTAAATTAAGGCTTTTCCATTTATCATAACAAGCTGATTTATGAAGAATAGATGATTTCACTCATCCAAGGGCTTGGTGAAGATATCTGCTCTTTGTAAATCAGTGTAGATATAGACAAGATTAATTTTATTTTTGTCTACATACTCTTTAATGAAATGGTACCTAATGTCTATATGCTTAGTCCTACTGTGATGGACTTGATTTTGTGCAATAGAAATTGCACTTGTGTTGTCACATAGTAGAGTTGAATTATTTAAGTTGAATCCATAGTCTAGAAGTTCGTTTTGAATCCACAGTATTTGTGAACAACAACTTCCAGCTGCTATGTATTCTGCTTCAGCAGTTGATGTAGACACAGATGACTACTTTCTGCAAAACCAAGAGACTAATCTGGCACCAAGGAATTGGCATGTTCCAGAGGTGATTTTTCTGTCTACTCTGCATCCAACAAAGTCAGCATCTGAGTAAAAATTTAACTCAAACTCTGACTCAGTGGGATACCAAAGTTCTAGACCAGGATAACTCTTTATATATCTCAAAATCCTTTTTAAGAAAATTAGATGAGATTCTTTGGGGTTCACCTGGAACCTAGCACAAAGACATGTAGCAAACATTATATCTGGTCTGCTTACTGTAAGGTATAACAGGGAGACAACAATACCCCTATATAGTTTCTGATCAACAGGATTGCCATGTTTATCAGAGTCAATTACAGCATTAGTAGCCATGTGTGTTTTCTTTGCTGAGGCATCGGCCATCCCAAACTTTTTGATAAGCTCCGTAGCATACTTAGCCTGGGATATGAAGATGGCATCAGGTAGCTGCTTCACTTAGAGACCAAGGAAGTAGGAGAGCTCACCCATGCTACTCATTTCAAACTTTGAATGCATGAGATCAGAAAATCTCTTGCATAGTTTGGAATCTGTAGACCCAAATATAATATTATCTACATAAATTTGTACTAACAAAATTAGATCCTTATGGTGCCTAGTGAATAATATCCTATCTAATATACCCCTAGAGAACTTATGCTCTATGAGAAAGCCAGCTAAGGTTTCATAGCAAGCTCTTGGAGCTTGCTTTAGATCATAGAGAGCTTTATGCAATTTAAAGACATATGAGGGATGAGTTGGAGAGATGAAACCTGGAGGTTGTTCAACATAAACCTCTTCTTTAAGTTCTCCATTCAGAAAAGCACTTTTGACATCCATTTGATAAACCTTGAGTTTCTTATAGGAAGCATATGTAAGGAAGATCCTGATTGCTTCCAGCCTTGCAACAGGTGCAAAAGTCTGGTCATAATCAATTCCTTCCTCTTGCCTATAGTCTTGAGCAACAAGCCTTGCTTTATTCCTTATTATGACACCTTGGGCACTAGCTTGTTTCTATATACCCATTTAGTTCCAATGATTGGGTAGTCTTTGGGTCTTGGAACTAAATCCCAAACTCTGCATCTCTCAAATTGATTGAGCTCCTCTTACATTGCAACAATCCAGTGGGGATCTTGATCTGCATCTTTTATGGATTGGGGCTTAATTTTAGATATGAAGCAGGTATGCATCAAGTCTTGGTTGAGTTGATGCCTTGTCTGCACACCAACTGAAATGTCTCTAATCGCTTGAGATAAAGGGTGATCTCTAAGTGTGACAAATTCAGTAGGAGGAGTTGGTTGTTCAACAGCTTGGGGAATAAATTCCTCTTGTGGAATTATATTAGCTGTTAGAGGTTCTTCACTGATTCCACTGTCTTAATTTTTACTTTCTTCTTCAACTTGTGGAGAGGGATGTATTGGAACCTCTTGGGGTGAGGCTTAGATTATCCAATCTCTCACACAAGTGAGCTACCTGCAATGTGATGTTGGTAGAAATTTCTTTCTCCTTATAATACATGTTAGCTTTATCAAAAGTTACATGAATAGATTCCTTAATTTTTAAAGTAGATTTATTAAACGCCCTATAAGCTTTTCTGACTTGGGAATATCCTAGAAAAATTCCCTCTACAGCCTTATCTTCAAACTTTCTAATATATTTCTTGTCATTGTTATGAATATAGCGTATGTAACCAAATATTTTAAAATAGGTGATTCTAGGTTTCTTCCCTTTAAGCAATTCATAAGGAGTCTTATTATTAAGTTTATGTATTAGGCTTCTATTCAGTACATAGTTTGCTGTGCTCACAGCCTCTGCCCAAAAGTATAGGGCATATAACCATTTGCAAGTAATGTGCCTGCTGATTCAATTAGTGTTCTGTTCTTCCTTTAAGCAACCCCATTTTGTTGAGGTGTTCTAGGAGCTGAGAAACAGTGTCTGATAACTTCTTTCCTACAGAACTCTTGCATAAGAAGAGACTCAAACTCAGTACCATGATCACTTCTGATTAATGCAACTGGAGTAGAGTACTCAATCTATATGTTCTTGAGAAAATCTATAAGAACCTTGAAGTTACCAGACTTAGATCTCAGAAAGAACACCCAAGTGAATCTTAATAAGTCATCTACAATAACTAGAGTATAAGATTTCCCTCATAGGCTTTGTACAACAATAGGGCCAAAAAGGTCCATATGTAGTAAGTACAAGATCCTAGGCAAATCACTCTTATTAATTGATTTAAAGCTAGATTTAGTTTGCTTGCCTAATTGACAAGCCCTGTAGAGGCCGTCCTTCTTGTAGGGACCAGAAGACAATCCTCTAACAAGGTTGTCTTTAGATAACCTAGCAATGTTTTTCACATTAACATGACCTAATCTTTTATGCCATAAATCATTCTGATTGCTAACAAGATTAAATAAACAAATATCTGAAGTTGCAGATTGAAAATTAACTACATATATGTTTCCTCGTCTATTTCCAATTAAAATAGTTTGGTTTTCTTTAAAAGAAATAATACAAGAGCTTGAGTTAAAAGATACCTGATAACCTTCATCACATAGTTGACTTATGGAGATGAGGTTATGTTTCAGTCCACTTATATATGCAACCTTTTTGAAAGTAACTGCTCCAATCTTAACTTCTCAAAAGCCTTCAGTCTGGCCACAATTTGAGTCACCAAAGATCACATTTGGTCCCAGCTTGGACTTGTAATTATTTAGGTTGTCCTTGCTGCCAGTCATATGCTTGGAGCATCCACTGTCCAGATACCATTGTTGATTAAAAGCTGGATAGCTCTTTACCTGCAAAGGAAAAGATTAATGGTTCTTGACTCAGATTACCTTGGGCCCTTTATTTTCCTGATATGAAACGCTTGATATAACAGAAAATTCAGGTTGAGATTTGTATCCTAAGGGATGGTATCTCCTAGGTGGAATGATCCATTGATTAAATTGATTGTTAAATGTTCTTGGTTGGTTATAAGTTTTAGAAGAATTAAATTTTTTATTATACTGAACTGCGTTCAACGAATTCTGGTGAGTTCGTCGACCCAAGTTCGACGAATTGGGATAAGTTCGTCGAACTCCACTCAGAGAATGAAAGTAGTCATTTTCTGAGCCCCAAAATCATCGATCTCTGGTCGACGAACCATACTGTTTTCGTCGATCATAGTTCAATGAATAATTATAAAATAAATCTGCGTTCGGAGTTTGTCGACTGGAGTTCGATGAACTGTACACATTTCGTCGATCTGCGTTCGACGAAATATGTTGAACATTATTATAATTTGGATTTTTCTTATTTTGTTTCTTTTTCTTATTCTTAGGTTTTAATTCAGTTTGATTAGCATTATTATAAGTTTCTATCTTTTTTTTCCCTTTTCAGAAACAAATTTTATAGTAGTTAATATATTTTTCTGAATTAGTGGGGGTTGGCTTGATGATGCACCTATGCCCAGCTTGCCATTTAATCTGGCATTTACTGTGCTTGTGATGTCCATTAACTTGATGCTTCTCCCATTTAGGTATTCTTCAAGTTTCCTAGCCTCAGCCAATTAAGATTTTAGTGAAATTATTTGCTATTGAGCTAATGTTAGTTCATCTTTAAGTTTTATGTTTTCAGAAACAAGGTTTTCTTGATCAATTAACTTTTCCCTAAGTGATTTAATTTCCTTTTCAGAATTTATTAAGTCTATACACATGGATTTAAATTCAATTTTAAAATTATCAGAACTATAATCAAATGTAGATAGTACCTGATCATCTTCAAATTCAGATTCTTCATTGTCAGATTGTTCTTCAGCATCTGATGGGCTACAAGAGGCATTGATAGCATGAGGCAGACTTCCCTTACCTTTGCCTCTTCTTCCTCTTCACTAGAGCTGGAGGATGTGGATTCATCTTCTGTGTCACTCCAGGTTTCAGCAACAAAGCCCTTCTCCTTATTTTTGTGCTTGCTGGAGGAAGTCCTGTTGTATTGCTGTCTTCTGGAGTCCTTCTCTCTTCTTCTTTCTTTCTTCTGATTCTCTGGACACTCAGAGATAAAGTGTCCTGGTTTCCTGCACCCAAAACACACTATTTCTTTAGTGGGTGTTTTATCATACCTGGGCTTATCATCTTGCCTGGATGACTTTCTCCTGAAGTCCTTCCTAGCCATCTTGTAGAATCTCTTGGCTAAGAGACTTAGGAGTTCTTCATTTGATGTTGAAGCTTCTGGTTCTTCAGTAGCTTTGAAAGCTATATTCTACTCCTTTCTTGCTGGAGGAGGAGTCATTTGTTCTGCAGCTTCCCTGGACTTGATCAACAGCTCATAGGATTTGAGCTTTCCCAGGAGAAATTCTGTGGAAATCTCATTCAAAATTCTGGCCTCCTTAATTGGCCAAATCCTGGAATCCCATGAGCTTAGGAAGCACATAAGGATCTTGTCATTGATCTCAGTAAGAGAGATGCCTTTGTCCAAGATCTTTAATTCACTAATAATGGAACTTAATCTATTGTACATGTCACTAATAGATTCAGCTTCATCTTTCTTGAAGTTCTCATACTGTGAGATGAGAGTTGATCTTCTGTCTTTTCCCTCATCTGCTGAGCCAGCAACCATCTGGTTGAGAGAGTCCCAGATTGCCTTGACAGATGTGCATTCAGCCACCTTTTAGAAGATGTCATCTGACATGGTTTGGGCCAATATGTTCATGGCTTTTGTATCTGCAATCTTTGCCTTCTTCTGTGCATCTGTACACTCAGGTGGTGGAAAAGCATGAGTGGTTGATGTTGCAGTAGATGTAGACTGTTAACTCCAAAATCGACAATCCTTCCTAAGGCAGCCAGCTCGATAGTCGCGGCCTGCTCCAGGTTGCTCCTGGAGGTCGCAACATCTTAAGATGGGCGGATTGGATTTTCTGTCCGCTCAGGCCGCACGTCTTGGGCGGTCTCAGCGGTCTGACCGCCCAGGCCGCGCATTGTCCCTTTGGTCGGCAGGTGCCGCGAACTGCTTCTGCAGTCCGCCCTTGCAGGCCGCGCCCCTTGTCTACTAAACCGCAAGCTTCTCAACAGGTGCCTCCTTTGCCGGACTCGAATGTCAATCCGCCCAGACCGCTCAAACCGCCAAACAAATGTGGAGACCTGCCCCCAGGATGCCATCCAGCTACCTCAGTTTCCACCTCGCCAACATGCACGGCCTGCCTCGTCAGTCCGTCAGGTCGCCCATCCCTTGTCACCCAGCAGGTGCGGTAAGTTCCATTCAACAGTGGCAGACTCCAGCAACATGGGAAGCCAGCTTCTTCAGTCCGCCTAATGAGCGCTGACGCTCCAGCTCTCTGATTACCCGCAAAGATCAGCGCACATCCAGCTCACCGCGAGCTGGGCGGACTCGAAGTACAGTCAAACCTTCCAGTCCGCCTACATTGATGAGCCCGAGCTCCAACTCAGCAGCAGGCCTCATCTTCGTTCAACAGCATAGGCGAACTCAACTTGTCAGTAGAGGCAGACTCCGCGGACTCAGCGGATTCGCTATGTAGCCCACCATTCCTTAGCCTCTAGCACCAGCTCCTCTCTGTTGAAATTTGTGAAGTGGAAGTGGTTGACGGGACAAGCAGGGCGGCCTGGGCGGACAGCTTTGGCAGACTAGGTGGACTGGGTGGACTGTGATGTGCGGCCTGGTGGAAGGTCTAGTGAAAAGCCGGCTGTCTTCTGAGCGGGTTGTTTGCATGAAGTCCGCGGACTATGCGGCCTGTTATCTGCGGATAGGGCGTTTGCTGATTGGTTTTGCCAAGGAGCAGCCTGAGCGGATAGAGGCTTGCGGACTGGTGCTTTACTCAGTGGCCGCGGTGCAAGCTTGTGCTGATAGGCGGTTTGGCTCGTGTCCGCCGTGTGGGCTATTGTGGACTGGGCTTAGAGCTTGGCTACGGCCTTGTCGAGCTCTGGTGGTATAGCAGGTGCTTTGCTATGGAGGTCATTGGCGGTCTGGTTTTGGAGTCCGGGAGATGGTTGCTGTGTTGGGCAGGAGTGCGAGGAGCTTGCGAACTGCTGGCGGTCTGTGCTTCGGTGTTTGGCGGACGGGAGTTTATGTCCGCCATGCTCGCATTGGCCTTTGATGGTTTTGGACTTGGTCACACTCTGTGCCAAGACCATGGTGTCCGCCGTATCCGCCAAGTCCGCTGTGACCGGGCAGACTGTTGCTATCTGCCTTTGGTCGTGGACTTGTGGCGGATTGAGGCTTGAGTCTTGCGGACTGCCTCGGGTTGTGCAGATAGCCAATGAAGGGGGTTGCTGTCCTGCAGTGGTCGGAAGCTTTGCGGGCTGTTGCCTTGTCCGCATAGCCTGGGCGGACTGGAGAGGGTTTGCCAATGTTGCCTTGCTCCTGGCGGTTTTCCTTGGTATCCGGCTAAGTCCTTGCAGACTCGGCGGACGGTGTTTTGCTATCACGCAGGCTAGGGTAGTGCCGCTATCTCTAGGGCGGTGACCACACTCCTCACCTTGCCTATAAATAGGACCCCCCCTGGAACATCTATAGTAACTTGAGTGAACAGTAAGTTGGGTTGGGCGAGGAGCTGCGGTCTCAGTTTGTCTGTCCGCGCGAATTGATTCAGTGCTGACGTTTGCTATGTGCAGGTCGCGTGGGTAGCTTCAAGGAGCCAGAAGTTTGGCTTTGACTTCGGACAAGTACTTGGAAGTTGTGCGGTCTCTGCGGATTCAGTAGGAGGTCGCTCTGCGGCTTGTCAGCGCTGTTTCATCTTTGCCAGCTTCAATAACCTGTCCGCCGGCTTCAGGCGGGTAGGGGGTGTTCCTCAGTTCAGCTTCAGCAGGAGATGAATAACGGTGTGTCCGCGCGGCCTCGCGGCTTCGGCGGACTCCGTGGCTATTCGGCGAATTGCAGCTTAAGTTCGGGCGAGCTCAGGGACTCGGCGACCTCGGCGGTCTCGGCGGACTCCAGTGCTGTCCGCCCGGCTTGGTTTTTGGTGCTTTCTGTTTACAGATGTTATACTAGAGAAATCATGTCTCGCTATGTATGCCTCGTGTTGTAAAGAAGTGAATGAATAAAAGATCTGCTTGTGCTTCCATTGTTTGTTGGGATTAACCTTTGTTCCTTGGTTTTCCGCTGGTTCAACGTGAGAACTGGGTAGTTCCGAAGATATTAATTTGGCGTTTGGGCTATCTTGCTGACCACGTTGAGAAATTTTAACATGGTATCAGAGGGAGGTTCAGTTGCATGAGTGAAAGTCAGCCAGTGCTGTTACGCTGTGATTGAGTGGTGATCAACCTGTGTTGTTGCTCGGAGCTTTTGAAAGGTTGCCAACAGGTGTTGTAATGGAAGGGAGCTTTGCAAGAGGTCTGGGCATTGAACTCTTAACGCCGACTAACTTCAAGAAGTGGAATTCATGCATGAAGAGTTATCTTCTTGGCGAGGAGTTGTGGGAAGTCGTCGGTGGTGACGACAGGCAGGAAGTCACTATTGCTTTCGGTACTGCTGAGCAGGTTAGGCTCTGGAGAAGAAAAAATGCTAAGGCGGAGTTCATTCTGAAGAGAGCCGTGTCTCCGGAACTGTTTGATCACATCGTTGGATGTGAGTCGGCTGCTGATATTTGGACAACCATTGATGAGTTGTTCAATAGGAAGAATGTGGTGCGGCTTCAGTTCCTGGAGAATGAGTTGGCCAGGGAAACTCAGGGAGACCTTTCCATCTCCAAGTACTTCTTAAAGATAAAGAGCTTGTGTGTTGATCTATCGGCATTGGATCCTGATGAGCCTATCTCTGAGGCGAAGATGAAAAGGAACATGATCCGCGGCTTGCGGAAGGAATATGTGGCCTTTGTAACATCTATTAAAGGGTGGGCAACTCAGCCGTCTTTGCTGGAGCTGGAGAATCTGCTTGCATTGCAGGAGAGCTTAGCAAGGCAGATGGCTGGAGTGAACCTGAATCAGGAAGGCAGCGAAGCTCTCTTCTCAGGCAAGAAGAAAGGATGGGAAGGGAAGAAGAAGAAGAAGGTGCAGGCCGCTGGTGAGAAGGAGACTTCCACTTCATATCCGCCGGAGAGGAGCAATGCTCCTAAGGACTGGAAGAAGAACTTGAAGTGCTACCGGTGTCATCAGCGAGGGCACTTCAAGCGGGACTGGAAGGTCAAACTGCAGCCTGGGCATGCCGCGGGAAAGGAGGAAGCTTGCTCGAGAAGTGAAGAAGAAGAATGGGCCGGAGCTTTTATGACAGGCACTTGTGTCCGGGCCTTGTCTGCTGAGGACTTCAACGGCGAGTGGATCGTGGACTCTGGGTGTGGTCATCACCTCACCGGAGACAAATCGAAGTTCACCTCCATGCAGGCTTACTCAGGTAATGAAGCTATTATCACTGCTGATAATACTGTTTATGCAGTAAAGAAAGAGGGGGTCGTGTCTTTGGGTAGTGATCAGGGGCCACTCACATTAAGGAGTGTGTATCACATGCCGGGCATGAAGAAAAACCTCTTCTCGGTGACCAATGCGGTGGACGCTGGTTATCACGTTCTGTTTGGGCCAACAGACGTGAGGTTCCTTCACAACGTATCAGTGGTGAAGGCTGATGTTGCTCATGTAGGGAGGAGGGCGAAGAACTTGTTTGTTCTTGCCACCAATTCTTATGTTGATAGAATGAGGGCCAATGATAGCGCTGCTATCTGGCATGAGAGGCTGGGGCATGTTGGCATGGACAAGCTGAATACGATGGCTAGTAGAAGTTTGGTGAAGGGGTTGCCTAAGTTGTCTTCCTTTAGTGACGGGCATGTTTGCGCGGGCTGTCAATACGGTAAGGCACATCACCTTCCGTTTGATAAATCACAAACAAGTAGCAAGAAACCATTGGAGTGTATTCATGGCGACCTGATAGGACCGACGATTACTACTAGCCTTGGTGGAAGCAGATACATGCTTGTCTTGGTTGATGACTACTTAAGGTATACTTGGGTGTACTTCTTAAAGGAGAAGTCGGAAGCCTTCCGGTTGTTTGTGGAGTTAAAGAGTTGGTAGAAGGCCGGCTTGGCTTGCAGATTAAGAAGCTTAGAACTGATAATGGGGGTGAATTTGTTTCCTCCAAGTTTTCTAACTTCTGCAGCAAGCACGGGATCCAACAAGAGCTTACTTGTGCTCACACTCCACAACAAAATGGGGTAGCGGAGCGGAAGATCCATCATTTGACAGAGACCTGCAAATGCTGGCTTCATGCAAAAGATATCCCAAGGTCCTTTTGGGCGGAGGGGATGTCTTGTGCTGCTTATGTCATCAACCGGATGCCACTCAGCCCTATCAACATGAAAACTCCTATTGAGCTATTGCTGAAGGAGAAGCCGAGTGTGGGACACCTTTGGGTGTTCGGTTCAACGTGCTACGTGCATGTCCCGGATGCTTCACGGACTAAGCTGGATGCGAAGGCAAGGAAGCTTGTCTTTGTTGGCTACTGAAAGATATGGTACCTAAACACCTAGAGGGGGGGGGGGGGTGAATAGGTGACCTAATCCTTTTCTAACTTTGTTGGCAGCCAAACAGTTATATCACAGATTTCTAATTACTTTTGCACAGCAAACAGCAATAACAAAACATACACAGCTAATACATAGCACAATCACAGCACAGCACGCAGTGTTTTATAGTGGTTCCCCAAGATATGGGTACATCCACTTTCCCCCTTCGCCTATCTAGCAGTGTACTCGATTCGGCCAAACTTCTCCACTATCTCAGAACCCAAATTGGTTCCTACACCTCAGGCCCAAAGCCTTACAACTCAGCTTTATCCCAAAGCCTACACTCAGCCAATCAAGGCCTACACTCAGCCAACCAAGGCCTACACTCAGCCAACAAGGCCTACACTCAGAGATCTCAATCTCCTACACTCAGGCTTACAAGCCCTACCCTCAGCCTTTATAATTATAGGCTTACAAATCACTCTGATCCAAAGGATCCTACAAGTTAAAAATGTAATACAAATAATAACTCTACAACTCAGAATTAAAGGAGGGGAGTTGAGAGATTCTTGATGAGTTCTTGGAAGAACTCAGCTGGATTCACCCTGACTTAGCTTTCTTCAAAGCTTCTTGAGTAGAACTGAATAAGACTGAATCCTCTGCAGTTGTTCCTTGACCTCTGCCACTTAAGATCCAGAATTGAATCTGAATCCTTCTTCTCAGCCTAGTTCCAGAGGCTGATTTCTTGGATGGAGCCCTCTCTCTCCAACTTCTTAGATCTGCACTTGAACTGCTAGATCTTCTTGTGTTGATACTCTTTGTACCACTTTAATAATTACTTCAACAAGGTGATCAACCTTAAGAATAATCTGATCAACAACTTCAACAACTCTGAACCACAGTTTCTGTAAACTGTAGGTGCCTATTTATAGGCTTTCTTCATGGTAACCGGCTGGACCGGTCCATAACTGACTTCTGATATCTCTGACAGGTGCTGTAGACCGGCTGGAACGGCAGCTGTCAAATCATCCAGTCATTTCTTGAAATTCTCTAACTGTCTGAAAGTGTCGAGACTTTCTGTCTTTAAGTGTCGACACTTATAGACCAAGTGTCGACACATGTTGTGTAAGTGTCGACATAAGTCTACAAGGTGTCGACACAACTCCTTGTATGTCTCGACACAGATTCTTCTGCATGTGTCGACACTGAAATTGAGTGTCGACACAAGTACTTGTTCTTCTAGCTTTTGCTGAATTCTTCTATGTGTCGACACATCTCCTTTGTGTCGATACATCTTCTTGTGTTGAATCTGTCAAGTGTCGACACTGCTTCTTGGTGTCAACACATAGTCTTCTATGTTGAATCTTGCTGAGTGTCGACACAGCTCCTTGTGTCGACACACCTTCTTCTTGTTGAGACTTCAGCTGAGTGTCGACACATTCCTTTAGTGTCGACACTTGTACTTAGAATATTTTGGAAATAATTCTGTTCTTTGCTAAGTGTTGACACAGCTCCTTGTGTCGACACTTTCTTCAAGTGTTGAGTCTTCAGCTGTGTGTCGACACATTGTTCTGGGTGTCGACACATACTTCAAATGCTGACTCTTCTGTTGAGTGTCGACACATTGTGCTGGGTGTCGACACTTACTTCAAGTGCTGACTCTTCTGCATAGTGTCGACACATTGTGTTGAGTGTCGACACTTGTACTTAGACTCTGCAGACTTTTGCTGAGTGTCGATACAGCTCCAAGTGTCGACACTTTCTGGTGTAGACACAGCTTCACTGGGTGTCGACACAGCTCCTTGTGTCGACACTTTTTGTCTGCACTTTTCTTCACTGAGTGTCAACACAGCTCCAAGCGTCGACACTTTCTGTCTGGTGTCGACTCTGCATCCCAGGTGTCGACACAATGACTCCAAGTGTCGACACTGCTTGTCTGGGTGTCGACACAAGCTTTCTCAAGTGTCGACACTTTCCCTCTGGGTGTCGACACAAGCTTTCTCAAGTGTCGACACTTTCCCTCTGGGTGTCGACACATGGACTTAGAAACTTTTTTGCTTCAGTCCAGTGATTTCTTAACCTGCACAAGTAACTCAAACATACATCAAATACATTATGATGTATATCATTGAGTTGGGTGAGGCTTCTTCAAATCAGGTACATTTGACCAATGTACCCAACAATCTCCCCCTATTTGGAGAAGTCATAACCCTTAGTCAATGATATACACCATTCATAATTAAAAATTACAGAATGATGTAAAGCAGATTATAAACAGCAGGGTAAACATAAACATGTAATATTTCACACATGTATACACATTCAACATTGCAGAACAAACAAGAAATAGACATATTCTCAGAACAATCATGAAATATATTTATCATATATTGTTCTAACATTTTTCTAATACATCTTCAATGGTTTACAAAAATGTTTTTCATTCAAAAGATTACAACAATCTTCAAGTCAATTCCTAATCTATTTCTGGTCTGGTTCTTTGATAACAATGCCTTTGCCAGATTGGACTTGAGCTTTGACAGTGGCTTCAGCAGTTTCAGCAACAACAGGCTTCTTGCCTTTAAGTCCTTCTTCTTCAGCTCTTCTGCTTTGATTTTCTGCCTCTCAAAATAGTGATATGGCTTGGGG
This sequence comes from Platanthera guangdongensis, assembly GCA_039583875.1. Classification (NCBI taxonomy): domain Eukaryota; kingdom Viridiplantae; phylum Streptophyta; class Magnoliopsida; order Asparagales; family Orchidaceae; genus Platanthera; species Platanthera guangdongensis. Next base: position 145,401,030 of record CM077148.1, on the reverse strand, counting down.
AAGTACTTGCTAGGCTCCACTGCAGTAGGAGGTAGCTTTCCCATCTTTGCCTTTCTTCTATATTGAACAATGGCCTCCTGTCTTATTTCATGTTTTCTCCATTCTGCTTCAGAGAACCACTTGTTCCTTTCATGAGCATTGTCCTTGGCAGCTTTCCAGGCAGTTAAAATTATATTCCTAGAGGTAGGGCTCCATTGTTCAAAATCTGGCTTTTGTTCTGCTTGTTCCCTAAACCTCTTCTTGGACAACCTTGTCTCTTCTTCTTTGTTCATAGCCTCTTGCAGAGCTTCAGAAATAGGTTGAACTACTTTCTCAATATGAACTGTGTCCTTGCCCTCAGGTGGGCTATACATTGTGCTTACATCTGCTTGAACCATGTCAAAATCTGGAGGTGGATAAATCACTTGAGCTACCTCTGGTTGCTCACCTCCAAGATATGCAGTTTGAATCCCTGATTCAGCAACATTATCATCATCACAGAGTGGAGGATAGCCCAGTGTAGCTCTGATGGAGTTAGATATCCATTTGGCATGGTCAGAGCTAGCTTTGACTAATACTCTCTCCCCCTTTATGACTTCTCTAGCCATATGGTCTCTGACATCATCCTTTTGAAATCTTATTTGACTATCCAAATACCTGATTCCCTCTTTAAAGAATGGTTTCAGCTTTGTAAGTTGTTCAGAGATGACTTTCTGGGAATCTTTAATAGCAGACTTAACAGCAGTAAGTTCTTCCTGGAATACTTTATCAAAATCAGCTTTGGCAGCAGCAGTAGATGTAGAAGGTTCAGCAGTCTTATTCTTCAATTCAGTGACTATAGCATGGTGAGATTGTGTGAGATTGTCATTCATTCTGAGTTGGTTTTCCAGCACATATCCTTGCTTCAATGCTATATCATCTACTTGTACTTTTATCTTCTCTTGGTGTGTTGCCAGATACACCACTGCATTGCCACCCTTGTGGAAGCAGTCAGTCATCTCCTTCTTGTTCAGGTTCATCTCAAACCTTATTGACTTTATATCTTGAGCAAGATCAAACTGTAATGACTTCTATCCTTCATCTACATACTTCTCTATTGCCTGCCTTTGCTCATCCAATTTTATCTGTAGGGCAACCATTAAAGCACTATAATCAGCAGTTGGAGCTTGCTGAACTATAGGCTGTGGGGCAATTGTTTTCAAAGCCTTCTTATAACTCTGGCTTCTCCTCTTGAAGACATAGAGTTTCTTCTTCTTAGCCCTAGCACTCTCCTCATCTTCAGAGGCAGAAGTGCTGGCAATATCAACCCTGTCCTTAGGGATTTGAGGCTTCTCAGTTTGCACATCAGGTGCTTTCTCAGTTTCCAGCCTAATAGGCTCTTCCAGAACTGTCAGTTGCTCCCCCTCAGCAGCAACACTCTTATCTTCAGCAGCAGCATCCTTGTCCATGTTAAAATCTTCTTGATCTAGATTTAGAAACAAATCTTCCATGGTGAACTCTTAAGGTGATTGAGCTGGAGATATTCTGTGCTCTTCAACCACTGGAATAGCAGATGTGTCTTTGATAACAACATCTGATTCTTGGCGAGGCAGCTGAGTTTGCTGATGTACATCAGACAAATCAGAATCTACTATAGAAAAATTCAATGTATTTAGGTCAATGAGTACCTCTTGTATGATGTTAGTGGCTTGTTCACTCTCCAGTGTAGAGGGTTCTTCTACACCTGGAAGCTCCCCCTGGCTTTGATCCCTATGGATGGGGCTAGCTTGAGGCAGCTCCCCTGGATCTCAGCTATATCTTGAGCAGCAGGGGTCTTCTCTGCAGCCACTTCCTCTTGATCATCAGGAGTGAAAACAACATGTTCTTTACTCCATGAACTGCTGGAGGAGTCTTGTGTCACAGGAACTTGCTTCCTTTTCTTCTTTGGAGGAGAATCTTTCTTAGTAACTGGCTTCTCTGGGGTTGCCACTTCCTTGGACAACACCCTGTCCCATCTGGAAAAGATCCTTTGATCCATTTTCCTCATATGGTTTATCTTGCTGCCTGCAGCAGTATTCATTACCTCTGTTATGGTACCAGATAAGTAAAGACTAATGATCCTGCCCAGATTGGGCTTCTTCAGACTTTCCTTAATTTTCTCATACACCACTTGAGACCAATCTGTTTTCAGAGTGAAGATTATTCTTGTCATGATTTCAAACATGTAGGCAGACACTCTGTCATGCCCTCTAGTCTTGCTGAGTAAGACTTTTCCTACAATCTCAGACATGAACTTTCCTTGGTTATTCATGCCTTTCCTGTTGAATACAGATCCTATCTTCATCTTAGGATCAAGACCACACCAGGTTAAAGCTTCCCTGGTTTTTGAAGCAGTAACTTCTTCTTCATCTTGAATTTTGGGTAGCTGGAGTACCTTCCTCAGACTCTTAGGTGAAATCTTGATCTTAGTTCCATGAACTCTGGATTTGATTCTGACTCCAGATTCATCGACTGCAGCTCCTTTAAGGAATTCGAGAACTTCCTTCTTCCAAATCTTTGTAGGTTCAGACAAGAGAAATTCTAGACCAGAATCGGCGACTAGGGTTACTACCGCTTGAATTTCTGCAGCTGCATCGTCGAATGCGCCACGCACTAGCTCATAGCCCTCGTTAACGTTCTCCTCAAGCTTAGGTGCCATTAGGGTTTGTAGAATTTGTCTTTAGAAAAGAGAGGTGTCGACACAGTAGTTTTGGTCTCGAAACTTTGAAAGCGTGTCGACAAACAAAGAAAGGGTGTCGACACTAGCAACAAGTGTCGACACTGACTTATAATGTCTCGACACATATGTGTCGACACAAGTTTAGTCAACAGATTTTATGTGTCGACACTTGGTTATGTTGTCGACACAACATAACTCGACACATTGTCGAGACTTTACTTAGAAAAATTCTGAGTAAATACTTAAGTGTCGACACCACATATTGGGATGTGTCGACACCTACTTGACATGTGTCGACACTAACATTCTGAAGTGTCGACACCAACATTCCTAGATGTGTCGACACCTTTTTCCTGAAGTGTCGACACCACTATTCTGTGTCGGACATAGACTTGTCTATGTGTCGACACCTTTTGACTTAGTCATTTTCAAATCTGTAAACTTACTCTAAGTTTATCATTCCTAGTTCAATTTTGAATCTATTGAACTTAGCTTCTTCTAGTGGCTTAGTAAACATATCAGCTACTTATTCATCTGTTTTAACATATTCAAGTGAAATATCTTCTCTTTCTACATGTTCTCTAAGAAAGTGATATTTAATCTCAATATGTTTTGTTCTACTATGAGATACAGGGTTATTAGCTATTGAAATAGCACTTGTAGAATCACAGTAAAGTGGAGTTCTACTTACCTGAAATCCATAGTCCTCTAGCTGATGTTGAATCCACAGAAGTTGAGCACAGCAACTTCCTGCAGCCACATACTCTGACTCAGTTGTGGAGATAGCCACACTAGTCTGCTTTTTGCTGCTCCATGAAATTAGTCTCCCTCCTAGGAATTGACAGGTTCCAGTAGTACTCTTTCTATCCTCTTTGCAACCTGCAAAGTCTGCATCTGAATAACCTGTTAGATCAAAGTCTCCATTCCTAGGGTACCAGAGGCCTATATAGGGAGTGCCCTTTAGATATCTCAAAATTCTTTTGACTGCAGTCAAGTGAGACTCTTTAGGGCAGGCTTGATATCTTGCACAAACACATGTAGCATACATGATGTCTGGTCTACTAGCAGTCAAGTATAATAGGGAGCCAACTATCCCTCTATATAAGGTTTCATCTACAGGTTTCCCTGTATCATCCTTGCTAAGAGACATACTTGACCCCATAGGAGTCTTCATGGTACTGGATGAATCCATACCATACTTCCTTATGAGTTCTAGGGTGAACTTGACTGACAAATGGACAAACCACTCTCAGTCTGTTTAACTTGGAGACCCAAGAAAAACTTCAGCTCTCCCATACTACTCATTTCAAACTGACCTTGCATAAGTTTTGCAAACTTTTTGCAAAGGCTGCTTTCAGTAGACCCAAATATAATGTCATCTACATATATTTGGACTAGTATGACTTTGCCTCTAGATTCCCTAAGGAATAGAGTCTTATCTATTTTCCCCCTTGAGAATTTGTTCTCAATGAGGAAACTAGATAGGGTTTCATACCAAGCCCTAGGGGCTTGCTTTAACCCATATAAAGCTTTCCTAAGTCTATAGACATAATGAGGTAGAGTTGGATCAACAAAACCTGAAGGCTGCTCCACATAGACTTCTTCTTTCAAATTACCATTTAGGAATGCTGACTTGACATCCATTTGGTATACCTTGAATCCTTGATAGGTTGCATAGGCCAAGAACATTCTTATGGCTTCCAGTCTGGCTACTGGAGCAAAGGTTTGATCAAAGTCAATACCTTCTTCTTGTCTATATCCTTTAGCAACCAGTCTAGCTTTATTCTTAATGATGATACCTTGTTCATCCATCTTATTCCTGTAGATCCACTTAACTCCTATTACATTGTGGTCTTTAGGTTTAGGAACAAGTTCCCAAACCTTGCACCTCTTGAACTGATTAAGCTCTTCTTGCATTGCTTCAGTCCATTATGGATCTTGTATTGCTTCTTCAAATCTTTTAGGTTCAACTTGAGACAGAAAGCTGGAATAGATTGCAGCATTCTGATTTCTGCTCCTAGTTTGAACTCCTTGTCTTGGATCTCCAATAATCAGCTCTACTGGATGATCTCTAAGATGCCTGTGGGCTGGAGGCATCCTCACTTCAGGTTGAACCACTTCAGCATCTGCATCATGCTGTATACCTTAGATTTCTTCAGCAACTGGCACATGTAGTTCTCCCCCTGGACAACAGCTACTCTCCTCTCCTTGCTGTCTTGCAGCAGGCACCTCTTCTATAGTAAGCTTGTCCATTTTCTTTGTCAAACCTGTGGGGCTGCATACATTGCTAGACAACTCATTATTAATAAGTTTAGTCTCATCAAAAACTACATGCACTGATTCTTCTACAACTTGTGTAGTCAAGTTATAGACTCTATAAGCCTTACTATTATTGTTGTACCCAACAAAAATTCCCTCTTGGGACTTGGCAGCAAACTTAGTTATGTAAGACTTCCCATTGTTAAGTATGAAGCATTTGCAACCAAAGATCCTGAAATAGGATAGGTTTGGTTTCCTGCCTTTCACAACTTCATAGGGGGTCTTATTTAGCCCGTTAGTGATGGTAGCCCTATTTATAACATGGCATGCAGTGTTAACTGCTTCAGCCCAGAAATACTCTGGCAGTGATGTATCACTCAATAGGGTTCTACCAGCCTCTATCAAGGTCCTATTTTTCCTCTCAGCAATGCCATTTTGCTGAGGTGTTCTAGGTGAAGAGAATTCTTGAAATATCCCAAAGTCTTCACACAGTTTTGTCATGCTATCAGACTGAAATTCAGTACCATGGTCACTTCTAATTCTGACCACAGTACTATTTAGTTCATTCTGAATTTGCTTGACAAAGCTGTAGAAGACACTAGGTGTTTCAGATTTCTGTCTTAAGAAGAACATCCAGGAAAATCTTGAGTAGTCATCTACAACTACAAGGGTATAGACCTTCCTACCTAAGCTGTGAACTGGCATTGGACCAAAGAGATCCAAATGCAAGAGGTACAAACACCTCACAGCATCTTTGTTTATCTATGCTTCTAAAGGTGGATTTAGTCTGCTTGCCCTTCTGACAAGCTGAGCAAATGCCATCTTTAACACACTTAACTTGAGGACCATTCCTCACTAACTCTTTGCTAAAGAGTTTGCTAATTGTCTTGTAGTTAAGATGGGCTAGCCTCTTGTACCATTTGACACAATGAGAGACTGTCTCATCAGCTACAAGACAAACTGGAGAACCATTATTCTCAATCAAAATGTCTAGGCAGTAGACATTCCTCTTCCTATATCCTGTCAAAATGATCTCTTGATCACTTGACCTCTTGATATGACAACCATTTTTAACAAATGAGATGTCATACCCTACATCACTTAATTGGCTTATACTTATTAGGTTGTGTTTCAACCCTTTAACATAAGCCACTTGAGTAATGATAACTAAGTTTGAAGAAATGTTACCAAACCCTTTGATGATTCCTTTTTCAGAACCACCAAAGGTCACTTTAGGACCATTTTTGATTGGAATGTAGTCCTTCAGTAGTCCCCTAGTTCCAGTCATATGTCTGGAACATCCACTGTCCAAGTACCATGTAGGGGTATGGCCACTTGGACTCACCTGCAAAACAAATTAATGAACCTTAGAACCCAAAGTATTCTTGGGTCCTTAGTGATTGTTAGTTTGCAATTTGACAAACCTACCTAATGGCTTTCCAACAGGTAGTTTGGAACTCACTTTGGCACTCACATTGTGCCAACAGTCTACTGCAAAATGGCCAATTTTGCCACAGCACCAACATTCAAATTTATTGTACCTTTGCTTAGGTACTGCCTTGGCTGTCTTGACTACAGCAGGCTTGTTGAATGTTGGGGCTTTGCCCTTGGACTTATACTTGGACTGCTCAGTCCCTGCAGGTCTAACAAAACCAGCCCAGCCTTGCCTTTTTATGATGAACAAATTCATCAATTAAGGGTAGCACTGATTTAGGTTTGAAAACCTAGCAACCAATCCTTCTCCTTCTGAAGATTGTTCTCCAGACACTTAATTTGATCATTCTTAAAAGTGATAGTTCCCATCTGAATCACTATTATGTGTTTCAGCCTGGCTATCTCATTCAGTTTTTGATCAAATTGCTTCTCAAAATCTGTTGCAGCAGCTTTAAGATCAGCAATTTCCTTTGCCTGACTTTTGGCTAGGGTCTTGCTTTTCTTGTAGGCTTGCAACAGTACCTTATATTCATCTATAAGCTGATGAATATCTTCCTCAGACTCAGATATATTCTCATCACTTGATGAAGAAGAATCTTATTCTGAACTAGAACAAGAAACTGAATTTAAACTTGAACTTTGTACCTGACTGGGTCCTGGCTGCTCCAGGATTTTGGCACTGTCTGTCAAAGCCATTAGCCCTTGGCAATGACTGTCTTCTTGTTCATAAATTGACTCCAAGATCTGCATGAATTCTTCCTCTTCTTCTTCAGCAAACAGCCCTATGTAGGCTTCAGCCTCAGACTCAGTTTCTGAAGAAGAGATATCTGATAGAGTCTTCTCCTTCTTAGCAACAAAAGACTTTTCTTTCTTCCCTTTGAAGTGAGTCTTTTTCCTGTCACCAGATTCCTTTCTCTTCTCTGGACAATCTGTAATAACATGGCCCTGTCTATTGCAAAAATAGCAAACAATCTTTGAACCAGTTGCCTTGCTTGATTTTGTCCTTTTCTTGTCATTCTTTGAAGACCTCTTTTTCTGATAAGAGTCTTCCTTTCCTTGTGATGTAGAAGGCCTTGACCTCCACTGTTTCTTTTTCAAAAACTTCTAAAAGTGTCTAGTGAAAGCAGCAAAGTCTTCATCACTTTCACTGCTCTTAGACTTTGTGCTGACAGACTCATCAGACTCTGATTCAACTACCTCTGGAGGTGGAGTTAAAGACTTATTCCTGCACTTTCTGGGAACTTCTGTCTTGAAAGCAACAGTTCTTTCCTTATGCTCAGTCCTTGTTGATTTCTCCTCCTCTTTTCTTACTGTCAACTGCATCACATATGACAATAACTTGCCAAACAGTGTAGGGGGAGGAATTTCCCCCAACTTAGCCATTTCTCTTATGGCACAGATCTTGGTGTCCCAATCTTTGGTTAGGGACCTTAAGAACTTGTTATTTAGTTCATAGTTACTGAAATCTCTTCCATAAGACATGAGTTCATTAAATATTCTGTAAAATTTCTTATAGCACTCAGTGATGCTATCACCCTTTCCTTGCCTAAAGCTTTCATACTCCTGATTTAGCAAGGACTTCCTATCTTGCCTAACTTCTTCAGAACCTTCCATATAGACTATGAGAGTATCCCATATCTCTTTTGCTGTTTTACAGTGAATTAAGTTCTGAAAAGTTGCATCATCAATGGCACTCACTATTATGTTTTGTGCCCTCTTGTCCATGGTGGCCAGGACAATTTCATCCTTAGTCATCTCAGAGAAATCCTTTGGAGTTCTCTGGTTTGCATCCAATACTGAAATTTTCATTGGCACATAAGGCCCTTCCTTAACTGTGATGTAGATTCTAGGGTCTGAGGCCTCCATAAATAGCCTTACCCTTTCTTTCCAGATCCCAAAGATCTCCTTCCTGCATATGGGTAATTTCATGGAACCCAATTCCTTGTGATTCTCATAAGACCCCATGTTTCTTGATTTTCTTGAATTTCTTGAAACTGTGTAATGCCTTACACTGAATCTGCCAAACAGGATCTCCTCAGACTGTTAGTCCTTGTTTTGAGGAACCTCGCTTTGATACCACTTGAAAGATATGGTACCTAAACACCTAGAGGGGGGGTGAATAGGTGACCTAATCCTTTTCTAACTTTATTGGCAGCAATCAGTTATATCACAGCAAACTAACTAGTTTATCACAGCAAACACAGCATACACAGCAAATCCACAATTTCAGCACAGTACAGCACACAGTGATTTATAATGGTTCCCAAGATATGGGTATATCCACTTTCCCCCTTCGCCTATCTAGCAGTGTACTAGATTCGGCCAAACTCCTGCACTATCTCAGAACCCAAATTGGTTCCTACCTCAGGCCCAAAGCCTTACAACTCAGCTTTATCACAAAGCCTACACTCAGCCAATCAAGGCCTACACTCAGCCAACCAAGGCCTACACTCAGCCAACAAGGCCTACACTCAGAGATCTCTATCTCCTACACTCAGGCTAACAAGCCCTACCCTCAGCCTTTATAAATATAGGCTTACAATCACTCAGATCCAATGGATCCTACAGGTTAAAAATGTAATACAAATAATAATCTACAACTCAGAAATAAAGGAGGGGAGTTGAGAGATTCTTGATGAGTTCTTGGAAGAACTCAGCTGGATTCACCCTGACTTAGCTTTCTTCAAAGCTTCTTGAGTAGAACTGAATAAGACTGATTCCTCTGCAGTTGTTCCTTGACCTCTGCTACTTAAGAATCAGAATTGAATCTGAATCCTTCTTCTCAGCCTAGTTCCAGAGGCTGATTTCTTGAATGGAGCCCTCTCTCTCCAACTTCTTAGATCTGCACTTGGACTGCAAGATCTTCTTGTGTTGATACTCAGTATACCACTTTAATGATTACTTCAACAATAATCTGAACTCTGTTAACAATTTGATCAACAACCTCAACAACAGTTTCTGTAAACTGTAGGTGCCTATTTATAGGCTTTCTTCATGGTAACCGACTGGTCCGGTCCATAACTGACTTCTGACAACTCTGACAGTTGTTGTAGACCGGCTGGAACGGCAGCTGTCATGTCAACCAGTCACTTCTTGAAAATCTCTAACAGTCAGTAAGTGTCGAGACTTTCTGTCTTAAAGTGTCGACACTTATAGACCAAGTGTCGACACAAGTTGTGTAAGTGTCGACACATGACTACAAGGTGTCGACACAATTCCTTGTATGTCTCGACACAGATTCTTCTGCATGTGTCGACACTGAAATTGAGTGTCGACACAAGTACTTGTTCTTCTAGCTTTTGCTGAATTCTTCTATGTGTCGACACATCTCCTTTGTGTCGACACATCTTCTTGTGTTGAATCTGTCAAGTGTCGACATGCTTCTTGGTGTCGACACATAGTCTTCTATGTTGATTCTTGCTGAGTGTCGACACAGCTCCTTGTGTCGACACACCTTCTTGTTGTTGAGACTTCAGCTGAGTGTCGACACATTCCCATAGTATCGACACTTGTACTTAGAATAATTTGTTGTTCTTTCTGTTCTTTGCTAAGTGTCGACACAGCTCCTTGTGTCGACACTTTCTTCCAGTGTTGAGTCTTCAGCTGTGTGTCGACACATTGTTCTGGGTGTCGACACATACTTCAAATACTGACTCTTCTGTTGAGTGTCGACACATTGTGTTGAGTGTCGACACTTACTTCAAGTGCTGACTCTTCTGCATAGTGTCGACACATTGTGTTGAGTGTCGACACTTGTACTTAGACTCTGCAGACTTTTGCTGAGTGTCGACACAGCTCCAAATGTCGACACTTTCTGGTGTAGACACAGCTTCACTGAGTGTCGACACAGCTCCTTGTGTCGACACAGCTTCTCTGCACTTTTCTACACTGAGTGTCGACACAGCTCCAAGTGTCGACACTTTCTGTCTGGTGTTGACTCTGCATCCCAGGTGTCGACACAATGACTCCAAGTGTCGGCACTGCTTGTCTGGGTGTCGACACAAGCTTTCTTAAGTGTCGACACTTTCCCTCTGGGTGTCGACACATGGACTTAGAAACTTTTTGCTTCAGTCCAGTGATTTCTTAACCTGCACAAGTAACTCAAACATACATCAAATACATTATGATGTATATCATTGAGTTGGGTGAGGCTTCTTCAAATCAGGTACATTTGACCAATGTACCCAATAGTCATCTATGAAGGAATCATCGATAAGATTGAAAGAGGGAATATGAGAGGATGAGTCAATATCCAGATGGGGGTATTGATGTAGAGGATGGAAGATTTCTTCAGTGAGTGGAGGAGTTGGAGAATGGATTGAAGTTGGAGATGGGGTGGAAATGGTGATTATGGAAGAAATTATAATGGTGGATGTGACTGGTGTAGATGAAACAAGAGGTGGAGGATGAGAAGATGAAGTAGGCAAGTCTTCTGCAGGGGCAGAAACTTGAGGGGAAGAGACTGAAACAGTCCTTGTGCCTGAAGTAGAAATGCCAGAAGGCCTGCTGGGCTTGACAATTTGCCTGTCCCATTTTCCAAACAGGGCACAGGTGAGCCTCTTGGAGGCATTGATGTGCATTCCATTTGAAACAAGCAGGGCAGGGCATCTGTTCTGAAGAAACAGCCCTAAGATTCTCTCAAAATTAATAAAGTTTTTGTTGATTTTCTTCTTGATCAAGTCAAAGAAGACTTCTCCTCAGTTCAATTTTTTCTTGTCCACAAGAGCACCCATCAAGAAGAGCTAATACCTTGATATGGTATCATGAGCTGAGTGTTTGGCCAACAATACCTTCCCAACAACATCAGCCAGAAATCTGTACTCAACAGATAGATTTTTCTTCAGCAGTTTGCTAGGGTTTGCATCTGAATGTCCCATTCTTTCAAGCAAATTGGAAACTCTTCTCCAGAAATTTCAGCGGATTCTTCTCCAGAATTCAATTCAAAACCTCTGTCAAGGCAGCAGGTGTTAGGGATACCTGGGTTCCTGAGATTGTTCCAATCACTGTATTCTGATCCAGGTTATGGGAAGTATACACTCATTCTTTGATCTCATCTGCAGCTAATTTGATCCTGGTAGACATTATGGTAACTAGATTTTGTTCCTTGAAAAGTTCCAGAATATCTTTGAAAATTTGATCGCTGTTATTGAAAGAGTCCATGTCGATATCAAATCCTGCATCAAATTTCATTGCGGCCAGGATTGCAACTAAGACGGTCATTGATTCCTGCAAAAATGAACAAACAAACGACCAAGTGTAGAAAAGTTTGGAGGGAAAGAGAAAATTTGCAGAGAGAATGAAAGCGCAAAGGGAGAACGACGGCCAAAAAATGAATTTTATATTAGGGTTCGACGCAGAAAAGGAAAGATCGTTGAACTCTGTTCGACGATCTGGGCTTCTAAAGGAAACTGAAAGGTCATCAATAGCGTCGATCTCCGTTCGACGATATTGGAGAGCGTCGAGCTTTGTTCGACGATAGTTCAGAAAACAAAATCGTCGAGCTCCGCACGACGATCGCTGACCTGAGAAAGATAGTTTAGCACTATCTGAGAGGCACTGAACTCTGGTCGATGATTTCGGAAAGCGTCGATCTCCATTCGATGATTTGGGGGAAAATCGTCGAGCGCAGTTCAAAGATCAGAAACACACTATACACTAGAAAAATTAAGATGTTTGCCTAGTGTTGGTCATTTTTAGATTTTTGAAAATCTTGGATCTTATTTTAAACTTCCTCCATCTAACATTCATAACTGATTCAGGAAGAAAGTGTGTTTCTTTTCATCCAAGGGTTTGGTGAAAATATCTCCCCATTGCAAATCAGTTGGGATATATTGAATTTCAATTTTATTTTTCTCAACATTATCCCTTAGAAAGTGATGCCTAATTTCTATATGTTTTGTCCTACTATGGAGGACTGGATTTTATGCTATGGAAATAGCACAAGTATTGTCACAAAATATTGTTAACTTCTCTAAGTTGTAGCCATAGTCTAGGAGTTGGTTTTGAATCCACAAGATTTGTGAACAACAACTACCTACAGCTATATACTCAGCTTCAGCAGTTGAAGTTGACACAGATGTTTGTTTCTTGCAAAACCAGGAGACAAGTCTATCACCAAGAAACTGACAAGTTCCACTGGTGCTTTTCCTGTCTATTCTGCATCCAGCATAATCAGCATCAGAAAATCCAGTTAAGTCAAATGCTGAATCTTTTGGATACCAGAGACCTAGATTTGGATAACTTTTTACATACCTGAGAATCCTTTTTACTAAGGTTAGGTGTGACTCTCTAGGGCTCACTTGGAATCTAGCACATATGCATGTAGCAAATATTATGTCAGGTCTACTAGTTGTAAGGTACAATAAATAGCCAACCATTGCTCTATATGTTGTCTGATTAACAGGTTTCCCATGTTCATCAGCATCTAATACAGCATTAGTAGGCATAGGTGTTTTCATACATGATGCTTCAGACATACCAAATTTCTTAACCCATACTTGGTTTGAGAAATAAATATGCCTTCAGCATGTTGTTTGATTTGCAATCCTAGAAAGAAGGATAACTCACCCATGCTACTTATTTCAAATTTAGAATGCATTAAGTTGGAGAACCTTCTGCACAAATTTGAGTCAGTAGAACCAAATATAATATCATCTACATAGATTTGTACTAGTAGGGTATGGGACTTATGGGTTCTAATAAAAAGAGTTTGGTCTACTCTACCCCTTATAAACTCATTTTTCAGAAGAAAGCATGCTAGGGTCTCATACCATGCTCTAGGAGCTTGCTTTGGACCATATAATGCTTTATGCAACTTGAAAACATAATCAGGATGAGTTGAAGAGATAAAACCTGGAGTTTGTCTGACATAGACTTCTTCTTTGATATCTCCATTGAGAAAAGCACTCTTTACATCCATCTGGTATACATTGAAACCTTTGTGTGTTGCATATGCTAAGAAGATTCTTATAGCCTCTAACCTTGCAACTGGTGCAAAATTCTGGTCATAATCTATTCCTTCTTCTTGAGAGTACCCTTGAGCAACTAGCCTTGCCTTGTTCCTTACAATGACTCCTTGATCATCCAACTTTTTTCTGAACACCCACTTTGTTCCAACAATGAGTGATCCTTTGGCCTTGGTACTAGTTCCCAAACTTTGTTCCTTTCAAATTGATGCAACTCTTCTTGCATTGCAATGATCCAGTGTGGATCTTGCTCTGCATCTTGAATAGATTGAGGTTCAATTTGAGAAAGAAAGCAAGTGTGCATCAGGTTTTGGTTGACCTGATTTCTGGTTTGCACACCAGTTGAGATGTCTCCAATCACTTGGGAAATTGGATGGTCTCTTGATGTTACTAAATCAACAGGGGGTGTTGATTGTTCACCAACCTGTGTTGTTGTTTCCTCTTGTGGTACAACAACTGGCTCTTCAAGAAGTTTCTCTTCAAGATGTTGAATGTCTTCTTCATCTTCACTGCTTTCCTCTTTTTGAATGATTTGTAACCTGTCCAAGTCTTCAACAAGAGAGTGTGCCTGCAAAGGTTCTATGGTAGAAGTATTCTTCTCCTTGAAAGACATGTTGGATTCATCAAAAGATATATGAACAGATTCTTTAATTTTAAGGGTTGATTTATTATATACCCTATAAGCCTTACTGATCATGGAGTATTACAAAAACACTCCTTCATCAGCTTTAGCTTGAAATTTTGCTAAATATTTCTTGTCATTATTGTGAATATAACAGATACAACCAAAAATTCTAAAATAATCTACTTTAGGTTTTCCCTTTGAGTAATTCATAGGGAGTCTTGCCCTTCAGTTTATGTATTAAACTTCTATTTAACACATAGTTGGAGGTGTTCAATGCCTCTGCCCAAAAGAATAGAGGAAGGTGAGCATCTGACAACAATGTAGTGGCAGATTCAATAAGGGTTCTATTTTTCCTTTCAGCTACCCCCATTTTGTTGAGGAGTTCTAGGAGCTGAGAAAGTGTGCCTGATCCCTTCACTCTGACAGAACTCTTGCATAAGAAGAGAATCAAACTCTGTCACATGATCACTTCTAATCAGGGCAATGTGAGTATTGAACTCAGTCTGTATGCATTTGAGAAACTCTGTCAAACACTTAAAGTTATCAGACTTCTTCCTCAGAAAGAACACCCATGTGAATCTAGAGAAGTCATCTACAACTACTAAAGTATAAGATTTCCCTCCTAAGCTTTGTACTGTAATGGGTCCAAAAAGATCCATGTGTAACAGATACAAAATCCTAGGTTAATCACTCTTATTAAGTGACTTGAAACTATTTTTGGTTTGCTTGCCTAATTGACAAGTCCTGCAGAGTCCTTCCTTCTTGTAGGGGCCAGAAGGTAGTCCTCTAACAAGGTTGTCCTTGAATACCCTAGCAATGGTTCTAAGGTTTATATGCCCTAGTCTCTTATGCCTAACTCATTAGGTCTACAAATAGAATTAAACAGGCAAATATCTACTTCTGTTGAAAGAAAGTCTACAAGATAGATGTTACCTTTCCTTTTACCTGTCAACACAGTTGTGTTGTCCACTGATTTGATCTTGCATAAGGATTTGCTGAAAGTCATTTGGTAGCCTTCATCATATAGTTGACTGATGCTGATCAAGTTGTGCTTTAGTCCTTCCACATAGGCTACTTTCTTGAATGTGACTGTGCCAATTTGGACTGCACCATATCCTTTTGTTAGTCCAAAGTTTGAATCACCAAATATGACTTTGGGTCCAAGCTTGGCTTTGAAGGATGTGAAGTTGTCCTTGCTTCTTGTCATGTTCTTGGAGCACCCACTATCCAAATACCATTGCTGGTTTGATGCTGGATAGGTCTTCACCTGCACATAAAACAATTTACTTGTTTTTAACCCAGTTTACCTTGGGCCTAGGTTGATAACCTTTAAATTCAGAAATAAATGACATCCCTGGTTGACCCTTATAACCTTCAGGATGATATCTCCTTGGAGATATTATCCATTCAGTATAAGGGTTAAATCTTTGGGATGAAGGAACCCTAGGTTTGGATTTTGATTTACCTTTGAAAAAGTTTTCAAAGCTCTGATCTCTGCTCGACGATCGCTGATCTGAGTTCGACGATCTTGGGTTAGATCGTTGAGCTCCGTTCGACGATCGACTGTGGCAGAGTTCAGGGTTTAGAGATCGTCGACCTGAGTTTGACGATTTTGCCTGAGATCGTTGATCTCCGTTCGACGATCGTCTAGCTCCATTCGACGATTTCTGTTGAAATCTTGTTTTCTTGGGTAAGTCAGAATTTTTCCTAGCTACCTCTACAACTCCCTTCCCTTTATCAGAGATAAACTTAATTGGGGTTGTTAGTACTATAGGTTGGCTGGATGAAGCACCCAAGCCCAGTGTACTATTGAATCTAGAGTTCACTGTGCTTATGATGTCCATTAGCTTGATGCTTCTCCCATTAAGGGATTCTTCAAGCTTTTTGGCCTCTGATAGCTCACTTTTCAGTGAAGCTATCTGCTCCCTACAGCACTCCAATTCCCTAGAGAGTTTGAGGTAATCTGATTTTAAGGTACTGTGTTCAGACAATTGATTTCTGAGAGAGATGATTTCCTTCTCAGATTTTAATAAGTCTAAACATAGTACTTTAAACTCATACTTAAAGTCCTCAGAGTTGAAATCAAATGAGTCTATTACCTGGTCTTCTTCAGGTTGAGTCTCTGATTCAGATTCAGACTCTTCTGCATCAGAATTGTGTTGTGAGACATTGATAGCCATCATGCAGAATTCCTTCTCTTCAGCATCATCTTCATCATCACTTAAGCTGGAAGAAGTTTCAGATTCTTCTTCTATCTCACTCCAAGTTTCAGCAACAAATCCCTTCATTGTGTGTTTGTTTTTGCTGGAAGAGGGTTTGCCATTGCTATTCGTCTTGAAGTCCTTGTCTTTTCTTCTTTCTTTCTTGTCCTTTCTGTCCTTATTTTTATTCTCTGGACAGTCAGGCACAATGTGCCCTGGTTTCCTGCAACCAAAACAGATAATCTCTTTATTATTTGATTTATCATACCTTGTCTTGTCATGCTCCTTGTATGATCTTTTCCTGAAGTCCTTTCTGGCCATTTTGCAAAATCTCTTGGCCAGTAGACTAAGCAGCTCATCATTGCCTGGGATTTTGTCTTCAGGCTGATCTTCAGTGGCTTTGAAAGCTATTGATTTCTCCTTTCTTGTGGCTGGTGAGGCAGCCTTCTGCTCTTCTTCTATATTCTTAATGAGCAGCTCATAAGACTTGAGCTTGCCCAAGAGAGCTTCTGTTGTTATCTCATTTAGACTTTTAGCATCCTTGATTGGCCAGATCCTTGAGTCCCAAGTACTTGGGAAGCACATTAGGATTTTATCATTTAGCTCAGTCAATGAGATCTCTTTATCCAAAGTTTTCAGTTCATTGACTATAAGACTGAGTCTATTATACATGTCTGTTACTGACTCAGCTTCTCCTTTTTTGAAGTTCTCATATTGGGTTATGAGGTGAGATCTTCTGTCTTTTCTCTTATCAGCTGATCCTGAGACTATTTCAGATAGCTTGTCCCAGATGTCCTTTGTTGAGTTGCATTCGGCTACTTTTTGGAATATCTCATCAGACATAGTCTGGGCGAGAATGTTCATAGCTTTTGCATCTTCAACTTTTCATTTCTTTATCTCTGCATCTGTTCCTGATGGAGGTGGAACAGCACTTGTACCTGTGTTCTCTGGAGGTCTTGGACACACTGTCAAAATAGAATTGAAAATGTCCTCATCAATAGAGTTCATGTATAGTCTAATCCTTGCCTTCCAAAGTGCAAACTTAGATAAATTGCACACTGGAGGTCTGGTGCTAGCATAATCTTTGTTTTGGTCCATGATTTTTGAATAAATAATTCTAATAACAAAATCAAAACAAGCAGATCTAACTGGAGGGATCTTTGGGTTCAGGTGTTAGCCTGTACAACCACTAAGGTATGGTATTGTAACCAACCTGGAAGATGTGGTATTTTTAACCAACCTCGCTTTGATACCAATTGAAAGTGCAAGTTAGATCTGATATACTCTAGAGGTGGTGAGTGGAGTATGGTGCTTGCTAAACACTTTTTACAATTGTTGTTGTATTCCTAAGTGAACAGGGAAGCAAATAACATAAAGTAAATGTAAACACAGAACAATCACAGATCAATCACAAAGCAAACACAAAGCAATCCCAAACCACAGCCAGAAACAAAATAAAGACAAGCAACCAGATGACACAAGGAGCTATAGTGGTTCCCCAATCAACCTGGGTACATCCACTCTTCTACCACCCTAGGTAGGAATCCACTGCAGGATGAGTTGATCAGGTGTTCTGGGCACCAATGAGCTTTTGATAAGGTGCTCAAAAACCAAACCAGACTTTTTGATCAGGTGTCTTGCCACCACTGAGTTTTGATAAGGTCTCAGAAACCAATCACAAACTTTTGAAGGGAGTTTGAAAAACCCTTTACAGCAGAGAGAGAGAGAGAGAGAGAGAGAAAGGGATGAGATGATCTTCTCTGTCAACAGTCAGAGAGAAGATAGTGGATGTTGTCAAAGCTCCCCCTGAGATCTTGAGTTATTCAGGAAGTGAAGCTTTGCAGTAGGGTGATAGGCCTTCAAATGATTTGATCTCCAACAAAAGATGATTTCAGCAACAACTGAAATGTGAGGTGTCTGGAGTCTTGAATGATGATGGTCTTTGAACACTTGAATCAAGAGAGATCTGAAAATTTCAGTTAGTTGATCTCCTTTTGTGATGTGTGTTCTTGTATGAATTCTTGAGACTGAGAATGTCTGCAACACTTTCTCTTTCTCTTGTGTAATTGTTGTTGTAAGAGTTGTTGCAGAAGTTGTAATAATCTAATTGTTGCAGAGAATGAATATATCTTTTGTTCCTTTCTTCTGAATAGAAATGATCCACTGTCCAAGATAGTCGTTAGCCTGTCAATAAATGACTTCCTTAACTGCATTTGTCTTCTAGAGGAAAGTCCAATAAAACATTCCTTTGAAAATTCCTTGAAACTTGCTCTAGATTAATTAAAAATGGCTACAAGATCTCTGAATTAAATGTTGACAATAATTCCACAACTGTCTGGATTTGAATCTTGAAAAACGTCTAACTCTTCAGAAAAACGTCAAACTGAGCTCCACTATCGTTGAACTGAGCTCAGAGCCTGGACTTAGACAGAAACAGAGATCGTCGATCTGAGCTCAAGTGTCGTCGAACTGAGCTCAAAGATAGAGAATCAAACTGGAGTCAAGAACGTCGATCTGAGCTCGAAGATCGTCGAATGGAGTTCGACGACTCGTTAAAGTTGAGCTCAGAGATCGTCGAATGTAGTTCGACGATTCGTCGAAGTGAGCTCAACGATCGTCGAATGGAGTTTGACGATTCGTCATACTGAGCTCGACGAAATGACTTCTCCAAAACTGAAAAACCTGGTCTTGAGGGCAGCTTCCAAACCTAACTACTAACCCTTAGACTTAAGTCTAATTGACCTTTAGATCTATACAACGAGGTCAAAACTGGTTTCCTAAGAGACATAGTGATCCTTGCCCAAATCAGTAATAGGGTGTTCCAACATACTGTCACAAAGCTACTGTGTAAATATCTGCTGAATGTTTCAATTTTTCTGTCAGATATATTTTTCTGCTTTGTGAATGTTTTCATCTCATTTGTATTAGTGGCCTCACCCAAATAGGGGGAGATTGTTGGATCCCTAGTTGGATTTGGGCTAGGTTCACTAACTAGGATGATTGACCCGCCATGTATAGCCAGGGTCATGTCTGTGTCCTAGAATTTAGGCTAAGTCCTTAGATTCAACCTTACATGGACCAGCCATCAGAAGATAGCAGAAGACTCAAGACTTAGAAGAAAATCAAGTTCAGAAAGTGAGTTCGACGTTCGTCGAAGTCAGCTTGACGATAGTCGTGCTCCGCTCGACAAACTCAAAGTAAATTCTCTGAGTTGAGCTCGATGATATTTGAGCTCAGGTCGATGAACTCTGGCAGTTCAACTTCAACACATTATGTCCATAATACTTCTTCTGAACTCAGGTCGACAAATACAAGTTATCATCTCGACAAACTTGGACCACAGAATTGGGAAGCTTTTCGCAGAAAGTAGTTAGCTGATCTCAAGTCAACGAACTTGGATCTCAGGTCTGAAAGTCCACCTAGTGTCAACTACCTTCACCTATGGAGGGGGAATAGGTGACGTGCAGCGTTTTTGAGGAATTAAGATTGTACCTGCACACGAAAACAAAACAGCACAGCAAAGAAAGTACACAAGCAATTTATAGTGGTTCCCCGATTTGGGTACATCCACTTTCCCCCTTCGACCTATCTCCCAACAAGGGACGACTCGGTCACTTCACCAACAGGATTGAAATCCAATCCTTGCACTATCGGAAGGAACCCTTCCACACGTAGGAGACAACACTCCCACAACACGGGTTGCACCCAACCCTTACAACTAGGAACCAACGTTACTTTACAACAAGAATGAAAATAGAATGTACAAGAAATACAAACAACTTTTGAAGACTAAGGTGTCCCTCTTCATTCGATGACGTGTTCCTGAAGTCAACGAAGAGTCCACAACCCTAGATCTCACTTGGAGAGAATCTCCCCGAAATCGGCGGCGGCAAGAAGGGCGGCAGCTCGGTTCTCGGAATCGGCGGCGACACCGGTGTGTGGCTGTTGTACTTTGGAGATTCAAACTTCGTAGCAAAGCTAGCAAGGTCTACCAACGGTCATACTAGGATCGATCATCTCAATCGATTCGGAAGGGGAAGGTTTTCCCGATCAACGAATCAAGAGACAAGGGATCTCTGGTTAGACGCGTGAGACGCTGTGCTTGGCTGAGCTTTTGTCGCCGGAAGATCTAGAAGAATCACGATCAAACTGCCGGCGATCGACTAGCACGAGCGGCGACGGCGACGGAGCAGGTATCGCGATTTAGGTCAAGGTCGGCGGCTCGGCTTCGTCTTTTTCTGTGTATCTTTACTGTTCAAAATACGCGTGTATTTATACGGTAGAATACTCCATTATGACCGTTATGGGTCCCACCTGAAGAAACCCTAAGCCCGGTTCAAAACAGCGCCAGCGGCTGAGTCCGGTCTAGCGGGTTCCAGAATTCGCCCAAGGCAAAATCGGCGAGAATCGAAGGTGATTCTCGTCGAATCGTCGAGAATCAAGGTGATTCTCGACGATTCGGCGAGAATCAAAAGTGATTCTCGTCGAAGTTGACTTGTTTGCACGCACTGTTTTAGCCGAAAGAGACGGCGAGAATCAGCCAGTGATTCTCGACGATTCGGCGAGAATCACTAGTGATTCTCGGATTCGGCGGCGAGAATCACTAGTGATTCTCGACGATTCGGCGAGAATCACTAGATTCTCGATTCGTCGATCGGCGAGAATCATAGTGATTTCCCCGAATCGGCGAGAATCACTTGGTGATTCTCGTCGATTAACACTTAGATGATTTTTCGTCTATCCACCCATGAGCTGCTCTTTGACCCATCCTTGCTCCTAGTCTGCTCTTGCATAATCACAGTCCTGTACTTGAAAGTAAGTACACTCCAATAGAGAGAGTGCACGTAGGCCAACACACTGATCTGCTCAACGAGGGATTACGTCTTGCAGACCCGTGTATATTGACCTACTGCACCCTGACATTGGTGTGCACTTAGCGTGGAATAACTGCAAGCACAACTTGAAATATTTTATCAAATACATTGTCTATTTACCTTAGCTTGTTCAGGGGCTTCTTCAAATCAGGTACGTTGTGGATACAATACCCAACAATCTCCCCCTATTTGAAGAAGCCTAAACCCTACAAGCTAAGGTGAATAGAGCGTATGGGAATGAAAATCATAAACTTGAAATTGAGTTGAGAGAGATATTCATTACCAACACCAATTTCTTGAGAGCAAACTTGGAGCCACCTTAGCCAACTTGGAGCCACGTTAGCCTTAGCCGAGAAGGTAATCTCCCCCTTTTCGGCTTCTGCAAATCTGGGTCTGTTGCATTTGACCCCTTGCTCCCCCTCAGTTCTTGCACATGTGCTCACACTTAAGTTACTGGCAGAGGCTCCCCCTAGATGCACGAGCTTGGAGCTTCTGTAGTCTTCATTCCTCATAGTTTAGCATCCCCAATTCAGTTTTGAAAAGACTGAACTTGGCTTCGTCTAAGGGCTTTGTGAAAATATCTGCAATCTGCTTGTCCGTGGGGACATAACAGAGAGAGATGTCCTTGTTCTCCACGTGCTCCCGAATGAAGTGGTAGCGCACTTCACTATGCTTCGTTCTGCTGTGTGATACCGGATTATTGGCAATTGCAATTGCACTGGAGGAGTCGCAGTACATTGGTACTTCCTTGAACTGAAGGTCGTAGTCGGCTAATTGGTTTCTAATCCATAGTAGTTGTGCGCAACAGCTGCCTGCCGAGATGTACTCAGACTCTGCTGTGGAGGTAGCTACACAATTCTACTTCTTGATGTTCCATGAGATAAGCCTTCTTCCGAGGAATTTACACGTCCCGGAAGTGCTTTTCCTGTCATCCCTACTCCCTGCAAAATCAGCATCTGAAAAACCTATTAGCTCGACATCATTGTTTCTCGGGTACCACAAGCCAAGATTGGGAGTACCTTTAAGGTATCTTAGAATTCGCTTTGCAGCAATATAGTGAGATTCCTTAGTATTCACCTGATATCTGGCACAGACACATGTGGAGAACATGATATCCGGTCTACTGGCAGTAAGGTAGAGCAGGGATCCAATGATGCTTCTGTATTTGGTTTCATCGAAAGGTTTACCTTTCTCATCCTTATCCAGAGACATAGTGGATCCCATTGGAGTCCTCATAGAGGTTGCATTATCCATACCGAATTTCTTGAGGAGTTCATTTGTGAACTTCGTCTGAGAGATGAAGATTCCATCCTCAGACTGTTTCACTTGAAGTCCCAAGAAATACTTTAGCTCTCCCATACTGCTCATTTCAAACTTTCCTTGCATAAGTTTAGAAAACTTTTTGCAAAGATTGTTGTCCGTTGAGCCGAATATAATGTCATCGACATAGATTTGCACCAGCAAAATCTTGCATTTGACTTCCCTGAGAAACAATGTCTTATCTATTTTACCTCTAGAGAACTTGTTCTCAAGAAGAAAACTAGAGAAAATCTCATACCAAGCTCGTGGAGCTTATTTTAAACCATATAGAGCTTTATTAAGAAAATATACATGATTGGGATAAGTAGGATTGACAAAACCTGGGGGTTGAGCGACGTATACTTCCTCTTTCAGGTCTCCGTTCAATAATGCTGATTTCACATCCATTTGATAGACTGTGAATCCTTTGTGTGAAGCATACGCCAGGAACAATCTGATTGCCTCGAGCCTTGCCACTGGTGCAAAGGTCTGGTCGAAGTCAATCCCCTCCTCCTGTCTGTAACCTTGAGCCACCAGCCTGGCCTTGTTCTTTATGATGACACCATGTTCATCTAGTTTGTTTCTGAAGATCCACTTGGTGTCAATCACATTCTGCTTGTGTGGTCTGGGAACCAGCGTCCAAACGTTGCATCGTTCGAATTGATGTAGTTCATCTTGCATGGCCAAAATCCATGCCGCATCTTTGTTCGCCTCGTCAAACTTCTTTGGCTCAACCTGTGGCAGTAAGCTAAGATGCAAAATCTCGTTAATAGTACCTCTTCGAGTTCTGACACCGTCACGAGGATCTCAGATGATCTGATCTCTAGGATGATCCCTCACGTGCCGGAGCTCTAGAAGTCTGGCGTCTGGAGCTTCGACTACTTCTTGGGCTTCTCCTTCTTCTAAGAGATTTGTGTCATTTTGATCTTCAATAGTCCCAGTTGATGTTGAGGTGGAAACTTTGACGTACTTAGGAGTTTCATCTTTAGCGGTCTCATCGAGACTCAGTTGTTCAAGTCGTGCACCTGCATCTTCAAGAATACCGCTGGAAGAATTGCTGTTAAGCAAACTTACTTCATCAAATACAACATTAATTGATTCTTCTACCACTAGGGTTTTCTTATTGAAGACCCTATATGCCCGACTGTGGGAACTATAGCCCATGAATATGCCTTCGAAACATTTTTCACCAAATTTAGTACGTGGGTACTTCCCATTATTCAGTACATAGCATCTGCAACAAAAGATCCTCAAGTAGGACATGGTTGGTTTCCTGCCTCTCAGTAGCTCATAAGGCGTCTTACGATGATGCTTGTTGATCAATGCTCGGTTTTGTACATGACAAGCTGTATTGACCGCCTCTGCCCAGAATTATTCTGGGAGAGAAGCGTCTTTCAACATTGTCGTGCAGGCTTCAATGAGAGTTCTATTTCTCCTCTCCACAACTCCATTTTGCTGAGGAGTGCGCGGGGAGGAAAACTCATGAAAGATACCTTGTTCTTCACAAAACTCTGTCATGGCACCAGATTCGAATTCTGTTCCATGGTCACTTCTGATTTTGACCACTGAGCAGTTAAATTCGTTCTGAACCTGCTTGACAAAACTAGTGAAGATGTAAAATGTATCCGACTTTCATTTTAAGAAGAACACCCATGTAAACCGAGAATGATCATCAACTATCACTAGCGTATAGGACTTGCCTCCCAAGCTATGAACTTGCATTGGACCAAACAAGTCCATATGTAGAAGGTAAAGACATCGGGAAGAGTCTTTGTCTACAATGCTCTTAAAGGTAGCCCGAGTCTGTTTGCCCATCTGGCATGCAGGACAGGGGCTATCTTTGATGCACTTAATAACGGGAGCATCCCTTACTAAGTTTTTAGAAAACAGCATACTAATTGTTTTGAAATTAACATGTGTCAATCTCTTGTGCCATTGTTCACAAAGAGATGCACTGCCTGTTGCCACTAGGCATACGGGGGTAGATGAATCTAAACTAAGAAAATTTAAGCAGAAGATATTTCGGCTCCTAATGCCTGTTAATACCGTCTCAGAAGAGGCACATGATATTATCAGGCATTTATCCTTGCAAAACTTAACGTCATAACCTTTGTCACATAACTGACTTACACTGATCAGCTTATGGTTTAACCCTTCAACATAGGCCACGTCGGTGATAGAGATTATACCGTTGGAAATCATACCGTAACCTCTGGTGACTCCTCGATCTGACCCCCCAAAGATGACTTTGGGTCCATTCGCGACTGGAGTGTAATCACGCAGCAGGCTTCTTGTCCCAGTCATATGCCGGGAGCATCCACTGTCCAAGTACCATATTGGCGTTTTGGTGGCCTTTGGACATTCCTGCAAAACAAAATTAATTTCCCTTAGGAACCAATCGAACTTGGGTCCTAGATTCTTGGTTAGCATACTCCCCTCGGGTGGTTAACTCTACGAGTGGTCGGCCTCGCATTGCTAACATAGGGAGTCTCGTTATACCTCGGATTAAACCAACAATCCACGGCAAAGTGACCGACTTTGCCACAACACCAACAGTCAAATTTGTTGTACCTCTTCCTAGACTCCTACTTTACCCTGGGAACGGTGGGTACAGCCGGGGCCTTGGATCTGGAGGTGGAGGCCTCATAGTGATTGCAGTCACATGACTTCTTCACCTTCTGTTTCTTCAGTATAACAGGCTTGGCTCTTGGTG